>JAUCMX010000003.1:24184502-24324502 GCA_033459395.1 Hemibagrus guttatus | reverse complement strand
TCTTATTTATTTATTTATTTAATCTATCGTACTATTTATTTGCAAACTATTTATTAGCTTACTTCAAGGATCTACACAAACATGAAATGTAAGTACCTATATTCTGTTCTCTTTTTTTCTTTGTCAAATATTATTATTATTTTTTTATCATCATCATCATCATCATCATCATCATACCTGGTCTAGCACATCTTGCATTCCTTTGCATCTCCATTATACAAGTTCTCTCTTTCTTACTGTGTGTGTTGCTCATATCTGTAATAATGTGCCTTAAAAAAAAAAAAACAACAACCAGCCATTAATTTCTATTTGTTTTTGTTTATCTAAGTTGTGTTTGTTTGTGTTTATCACGATTTGGGATGCTCGAAGTTGGGCGAAGATGGGCGTGTGTGTGTGTGCGTGTGTGTGTGTGTGTGTGTGTCAGTAGACGTGATTGACAGGATGACAGTGAAAGGCACTCATGTGTCATTTAGGTGTATGAAGTGTAGAGCAGTAACAGGACTTGCTCAGCGCTTTATTGCAGAGTGACGCTGCTTTAAGATCGCAAAACAAACAGTAGTAAATTAAGTCTCCAGCTCCTGGGCTGAACGGAAGCACTTGACAGCGCTCTCTCCTGAGTGTGAGACAGCTTTGAGAGAATGTACACGGTCCGCGTGTGGAAACATGAGCGCGTCTTGTTGTAACAGTAGCACGCTGTTTCCGGCGGAACAAGCCCGCGAGGATTTGTACCAAGTGCGCTCGCGGATGAGATGTGCGCACGTGAACCAATCAGTGTTTTCTTCCTTCCGCAGTGCTGCTTGACTCCTCCTCTTCGCTGCTCTTCTCCGTCCTATTGGCTCAGCTGCCGTTGTTTACGTCGGCGCTTCCCGCCCACGCACGACGTCCCCACGCTGATTTCGACAAGCTGACCAACCAGACGAGGCATTTGCAGAAGATGACCCACGACCTGATCGTAAGTTGATTAATCTGTAGTGATGATCAGTTATATGTAGACGTGGTGTTGAATATTGGCGTTAAGCCAAGGCAGCAGACTTATAGCAACCCGTGCAAAAGAGACTGACGGGACTGTGTGGGAAATTCAGGCCGTCCTCACTTATGCTGATGGTGTTCAGATCTCAAATTGGCCTCGTTCAGCATGTGGGATCTGGCTGAGCTACAGCACTGTTTCTCCCTTCGAGCTCACACGAACTCACACATGTGGCCTTTCAACTCATCTGGACTGCATTAATCATGGTGAGAGCAGGGGTGGCAGATTGCGGCGGCTTTGAATCCGTGAGGGTGCAGATAACGCTCATTTCCATTAGGCTAAAACAACAGAGATCTGGACTCAGGCCCAGTACTGGCCATCATCCCAGACCAAACTTAACTTAACCTAGAACAGTAGTAAGCCCTAAACACTGAACCTCTTTGGTCAGGCCGTGCCATTGAGTCTTTCCACTACAGGGTTGCTTCTTAGGGTTTTGAGTTTGGTGGGTCATTCCTTATAGTCTGGAGCATGTGTCAGTGGGCGACAAAGGTTTTTGGTCCGGTTTTGCCAGGTTGCTAGGTGACTGAGGTCTATAACCTAAGGGGTACTGAACCCATTCATTCTGTACTTCCCTTACCTCTGAGAGGCCTCCTTGCCATAACTCCCTCACGGAAACATAAGCATGTCCTCCCGTGCGTTGCCATGGCTTTTCCATAGGCCTGTTTACAAGCACAAGGACGAAACTTGAAAACTACAGGACAGTCTTCCATTCTGGCTGACTTGTGAAGGTGAGGCAGCACCATAAGCATTGCTTTATGCAGCAGTATGTGTATGGAGCATGAAGGTTTTTTAGTTTCGGTCATCTATAAGTGTCTGATTCACAGCTCAGGGTCTCATTGATGTCCGTCGCCTCAAACTGCAGCGCTCTTGTGAAGCTCAGAAACTCTGACCTCATCCTCTTTTGCTGAGTCTGATTGTATCTGAGGTTATATTGCTCCCTTTCATGGCTTTGAGAATGCACTCAGGTATGACCTGTAAGATCAGATCAGGGATTCTGTCACTCCTAGTGTATGTAGTGCGACGAGATGCAGCCAGACTGATGCTAACCTGGCTGTATATGCGCTTAAAGCAAGATTAGATGCAGTCATGTTTGGTGTGTTCGTTTGCATTGCTTTGTGCTTGTGCGCCAGATGTGAAGGCAGATCATTATCAAAGACACCACCTGCGACAAAAGGCCCCCAGTCCCACTCGAAGAGGTAGTTTGTTATTTTTTTCAGTCCGATTTATTTTGGTTCTTTTTCTTCTTGCATGGAGTTACACTTTACAGGGGTCAAGCCTAGGAAAGAAAAATAGTTGGGAGTTGATGGAAAGTCCCCACAAGAAAGCAATAAAAACGATGTGTGCTGGCTGCTGTGGTTGCACGCACAGAATGTGTTAATGTGTGTTAGTTTGCGAGGGTGTATTTACTCCATTCTGTGCTTGCCTGGCTGTGTGTGTGCATGTGTTGTAAATAGCTGTGGGCTGTGTAGGTGTGGGATTTCTTGTTTAGCTTTTCGGTCGTCACAGCAAAGCGTTCCTGATAGAAATCAGGTAGATTTATCAGGTTGCCATATTTGCATTCAGGAACACAGAAGGAGAGGGGACAAAAAGGATTGGAGTGGAGAGTTGTGGTGTGAGGATCCAAGAGGATGTACATGCATGTGTGTGTTAATGTGAGGAGAAACATGGATTAGAGAGCACTATAGATGTACAAAGTCTAGGAGCACAGCTCACGTTAGATGAAAAGTAGACGCCGTGACAGGGAGCGATGAGTAACGATGCGTGATTAGGTTTTTCTTAAGAAGAAAACGAAAACAAGGCACTGGGAGATGTGAACCAGTTTCAAAACAGAAACGACATTATGAAGGAAAAAACACATTGAGACAAGCAGCGGAAAGCTGACCTCACCGGGCTGCGTGCTGAGCAGCTCATGATGATGTTTTTCTCATTTGATGAAACTTTGATGACGCATAGTGTGTCTTACACCTGTCACCTAATCAGATCAGCTGCTCAATGCTACTTACATGCTTCTGATGTCTGAACTGATCTTACTTCCTGCCCATTAGTGGAGTAACTACATTTGATAGCAACACAAGCTCAGCTGTTGTTTACACCCTTTAAACACATTAACAAACAGGAGCTAAGAAGTTTATACAACCAAAAAAAAAACCCATCCGCATCTGCCTAACGACATCTCCTGTAAATGTTTCTGTCTCCCTCTAGTGGTCGGAATGAAAAGGAAAAAAAGGGGGCCTGTTTTGGGTCTGTATGTCATTGCTCCTTTTTTTAGGCCTGACCCTGGAGTTTCCCTACATCCCAATGTTGTCTATTCTGCTCCAAGCGCCTTACTCATTGCATATGCTGTTATTCTTCCTCTACAAAACATCCTGTGGCTTCAGGTCACAAACTTTTCTTGTTGACTTTCAGAGGTTGTACCCTGGTGAACTCTGGGTGACTCTGATGCTCTGTAATTCTGTGGTATTGGTAGAGGATGGCCTCCTGCTACTGGTTTAAGAGCAGGAGGCATCCTCTGGAGGTTGCTAATTATAGCACTTCGGCCAATGTGAGCTGTTCTTGGATCAGGGCTTGGAGGTCGTCTCTAAGCATGGGAAATTCTGCATAGTGCCATGACGTTGCTTTTGTGGACAGCATTTCCCTTGTGAACATGTGTTTTATCTGTTTACTGAAGGCATTTCTATCCTTTTGGCCCTTTATTTCAGAATGACCACAAGGGTGAACCGGTGATCGACCACCACAGGTTCAAGTCTCTTCCAGCCATCAACAGCAGAGCCAATGATCTCAGCTCACTGGAGGTAAACTTCTAGCTCGAGTCTGTCTGCTTTGTGGTTGATCAATCTCTTAATTTTTGCACACCGCTCTTAACTGTTTGGGAGGAGACTGAAGTAGCTTGTTTGCAGAATTTGATGTCATTTAATCATTTTATGTCATTTTATATGTAATTGAACCTAATCGAATGGATCTCTCTCTCTTTTGCTCTCTCTCTCTGCAGTTGAAGCCTACACTTTCTCAGCTCCACGCTGACTTCAAGACTTTTGAGCACCATTTCGAGTGGCTGAACAAGGTGACCCAAAAGCACCATCACTCCTCAGCATCAAAACTGGGTGAAATGATCTCGCACATTCGGAGTCTCATCAGCCTGCTACAGCGCCAGGTAACTAAAAACACACTACAGCTGTATATCTACATATATTCTAGTACTGTTAGACTAGTAGTGTGGGGGTGTAGTAACTTAGTGGTCAAGGTGTTGGCCTGCTGATCAGAAGGTTGTGAGTTTGAATCCCAGGTCCAGCAAGCCACCAGTGCTGGGCCCCTGAGAAAGGCTCCTAACCCTCAATTGCTCAGTTGTATAAAAAATGAGATATAAGTCGCTCTGGATAATGGCTATACATGTTAAACATCATTTACAACCTCAAGGCAGAAATGAGATTAAAAAAAACATCATGAATATGGCATCATAGCATTTATTCTTACTTCCTGTTTTTCAGATGCTGCAAGTGGACGCTCCTCGAATCGCTGTAACTCCTCCCTCCCTCCCTCCTCAACCGTCTCAATGGGAGATGAATCAGTCCTCGCAGGTGCTTCTTCAGAGGTTCAGGCTTTTCTGTGATTGGGCGGCACGTGCTTTCCTCAGCCTCAAGTCCAAAACGCAGGCATGAGGGCTGCCGTTTCAAGCTCGCAGCCAATCAGTGAATGGTGTTCTTTCCAGCCATTCCTCTGTCTCCGCCTCTACGAACTACCAGCCTGGTGCATATCTGAGCTGATCCAAATGGCAGCAGTGTTGTCGATTTGATCTGATCTGATCTGTAGTCATCGGCACATCGAAGCCACAGTGCAAACATGAGAACTCCACCTGTCTATACAGCTGGGAGTGTTTGGACTACAGTGACGCATCAATGCCAACAGCCTGCTTCTCAACTCTCATCGATATAACTTCATCTAAATTTCACTTTCTTCTCTCATTTTTTTTTTAATTCAACCTATTCATTATTTATGTATTTATTTATTTATTGAGCGGTTATTTAGTTATTTATTTGGTGTCATTATTTATTTGATTCTTTGAGTAAAAACAGTCATTTTCTTTACAGTTATGTTTAATTTTAAACAAAAAAAAATGTACTTCCTGTCTTCCTGGTTCTCTCTTTCCTATATTATTGTCTTCTGCCCATTCTACCAAAAAAAAATCTGTTGCTATGCGTCTTATTTAACATATTGTATTTTTCATGTCTCTTTTCTTTTAATTCGGGAGGCATGTGTTCACGATTGTTACCTAGATTGTTTTGCCACTAGATGTAGCAATATTGCTGGGTTTGCAAGGTGTCTGTTAGTGTAAGATGATAAATTGGTAAATGGCAGGAAAAAAAAGTGTCACAAAGCACTGACCTACACCATGGCTGCCTTTTTTTTTTTTTTTTTATAATTTTTATCTCCTTCTTTGCACAGTATATTTGGGTTTGTGTTTTGGATCCTCTGATTCAGAAGATGTGCTCCGACGGCTAACCTGTTCTTAAGCAATGTTAAATGGGGGGAAAAAAAAAAAGACTAACAACCCAAGCCTTAAAATACTATGTATTGTGATAACGTGACTATTTGGTAATGTACAGGTGTACATACATCATCCTGAATGTAAATTGTTATGTACAGCGCAAATGTGTCTATATTATATTATAGTTTTCTATGATATAAGGCCCCTTGCTCTGGCAATTGTACCGCAATATCAAAAGTTATTCTGTTTTGATTCTTTTTTTTTTTTCTAATATTTTGATATACTATTTATTATGATTTCATGTTATTTATTTTCACTGAAGAGAAGCAAGCCTTCTGTAATTTTTATACTTTTATACTACTTATAATCAGACTTTATCATTGCTATTGAAATTTTAATGTTCAACTCACATGCTGTAAGTGGCATTGCTGTTTGACAGAAAGGTGTCAAGGGTGTGGCCAATACAATAAAGGAGTTAATATGCAGGACCTGTGCAGTTTATTTTTTATTTATTTTTACGTTTTTCAGTAGCCAGTGTTCGGCACTGTTCTAAACAATGAACAGTGCCAAACACTGATGAACCATCCATCAACTGTACTGTTTATCCTGCACAGCCTTGTGTGGAACCTGGAGCCTATCCCAGGGGTCTTGAGGCACAAGGTGGTGTAAACTACCTTGGGTATAATCTCTCTCTCTCTCTCACACACACACACACACACACACACACACACACACACACACACACACACACACACACACACACACACACACACACACACAATTTAGACATGCCAATTTAGAGTACCTGAAGCAAACGGAAAACATGCACACCCACAAACAGGGTGACGACAGGAATCAAACCCCAACCTGGAGGTGCAAGGCAAACCTGTTAATCCACTGTTCATACCAGTGTGTTGATAAAAAGAGGAACCATGAAAATATATCACAAGTTCCAGGTCTTACAAATTGTAGTAACTTCTCTACTCCTAACACCTCTGATTCACCTAACAGCACATCTTCATGTTACATGAATGTGATAGAGCATGGAAACAAATAATAAAATCTGCAGGACAGGGGATACTCCACCAAAGACCAGGGTTGGGAACCTGCAAGAGGCATTAGGCCTCGCCTCCATACCCCAAAAACTACATTTCCCAGAAACAGAGAAGGCACAAACTTATGAAGCTTCCTTTATGCAGTCACTCTTATGCTCTGAGATGTAAACGATAATGTAATATGGCCAGATACAAAGAAAATATTGCAATTTGAATGCCTCTTGGACAATATTTAGTATTAATTTCTCAGCGCTAATCTTGTTGACCAATGAGATGCACGAGTTAGGAGGCAGAGCTGACCAATAGCGTTCGTCGTTGCTGAGAGCCGGAAGCAGGCGGGTGACTGTTGGTTAGTTTGTGCTCGACATTATTGTTAAGGTTGTATGGACCATCACTGCGGACTTCAGCCTCATTTCAATACATCAAAACTGTTTAGTAAAAAATGAATAATTACAGGCAAGTGACATATGCATCGTAAATCGTGCAGAAATATCGAGAAATATTGCGACGCTTGAGAAACCAAGACGGGCAGGGAGATGGATGCGGGAAGGCCGGCTCGTCACTGGACGAATACATACACAAATCGGTAGAAGAGGAAGTACATGTTGATTTAGACAGCGTTATATATGAAGGGTGAGTGTGCGTGTGTGGCATTTCATTTGTTTTGTCTTAATATTGGGTTTCGCTTTTCTCCGACACAACGCAGCGGGGACACCGATACAGAACAGGAGGGAGGGACGGAGGAGGAGGAGGAGGAGGAGGGAGTTTAAAGGGGAAATGCTGATCAGTCATTAGCCGAGTTATTTCTAACATTTTACTCATCTACATATCTTATTCCTCTTGTGAAAATCTGTTCAGATGAAGTACAGTTTAAGACTGTTAAGATAATTACTGACTGTTCTGTGAAAATCCATACATTATATATGGCTTAAACACATGGATCATGGGTATTGTGATATTGATATTAACACTATGATTGATTATTATGATATTAACACTAGCTCATTAAGTGTTATGCTTATCTGTACAGTTCTGGCAATTGATGTGAAGCTGCAGTACTCATTTCAGTTTGGATATAGATCATCATCATCATCATCATCTTCATCAGTATCAACACTCCACTAAACATCTGCAATGGCTATGGTAAATTGGGAGGATCCACAAGACTAGTAATCTGCATACAACCCAGAGCATCCTCCCCTGCTCGTAGGGTACAATGGCCAACTCTGTCGCTACCCTGGTAGTCCAAACGGAGCTTCTTCAAAGCCAGACTCCCTCGTCCCTCTCTCCTTTTCCATCACTTCTTCCCTCAGTGGAAGAGGAGGATAACGATGAAGAGAAAGGTGGAGAGGAAGAGAAAGGGACAGAAACCGTCACGCTCACAGGAGTCGAGATGGTGACATCGTCCACGTCTCCAGGGACGACAGGGTCCCAAAATCCTGAACACCCCTTTCAGTGTCTAGATTGTGGGAAGAGTTTTAAGTGGTCTTCCAGGTTGGCACATCATCAGCGTAGCCATAACAATGAGAGGCCATATCGCTGTAACCTCTGCCCCAAGGCTTTCAAAGGCTCATCCGCTCTTCTCTATCACCAGAGGTAACATGTTAAATGATCTGAATATGTGTGTTAATGCTATTTATGTTCTTATGAAATCATGCTATAATGCATGGGTTTAGTATATCTCAGAGTGAAAGAGGAGCTCTGCTCTAAAGACTTGAATTAAAGAATGAATTAGATTTCTAATAAGGTTTATTTTACACTTTACTCTAGGTCTCATTCGGGAGAGAAGCCTTATAAATGTGAGGATTGTGGTAAAGCATTTAAGCGCTCATCTCTCCTCCAGGTGAGAAGTACTTGACAGTATCAGAGATGTTTAAGATTCCACAATAGAAACTTAACTGATCTACCATGTGCATTTGAATAGCGTCATTTTGTCTTTGATTAATGATGATGATATATAATTTTACCGTTAGTTTGTTGATGGGATTTAATGAGAGTTGGAAGAGAGAGCATGTTCCTCCTTCTACTGCAATTGGTTTACGTTCTATTAATTTTATGTTCAAATTTAGGTCCATCGCAGTGTGCATACTGGTTTGCGGACCTTCCAGTGTCCCTACTGCCCTCTCACCTTCAAATGGAGCTCTCACTACCAATATCACTTACGCCAACATACAGGCGAGTGCCCTTATCCGTGTGACCGATGTCCCAAAGCCTTCAAGAACTCCAGCAGCCTGCGTAGGCACAAGAACGTACATTTGGGTGTCAAGCCTTATGTCTGTATGGTGTGCAGCAAGGCGTTCAGCCAGTCCACCAACCTAAGGCAACACATGCGCATACATACTGGTGAGAGGCCATACATCTGCAGTGACTGTGGTCGCAGTTTCACACACTCATCCAACTTGGCACTTCATCGTAACTCACACATGGAGGTTAAGCCTCAGGGCGGGGCGAAGACAGGAAAGGTAGGGTCACGGACGAACGTCGAAGTGGTGCTCGAGGGGGCCACGTCAGATGACTTAAAGGCAGTTGAAATGACAATATCGGACATGGTGGGCCTCGTGGGTGGGCAGGAAGCGGGGACAAGTCAGGTCTTCCTGTCTCACCACGTGCCCTCGTCTCATACACCGTCCTCAGCTGAAGGCGGTCAGAACGTCCTGACAGCCACAGGCTCCGAGCATGTTCAGGTGAGCATGGCGGAGTCAACAGAAACAGATGCTAATGTATTGTTGTACAGCTGCGGCAGCTGCAACGAGACGTTCGGAACACAATCACACCTGGAGGAACATCAAGCATTGCATCTGCATAACCTGGGGGCAGGTGATGGGGGCGAAGACATCAGAGGTGATGGCATGGAGGCTCAGGGAGGCGGGGTTTCGTTGGTTGGGATGGCCCCCTTGTTGGCTGACTTTGAGGAGGTGGTAGAAACCACAACGGTGTCAGAGAGTGGGCAGGGGACAGAACTGCTTGGATTGGGTGGCATAGGGGGTGGATCAGGGCAGGTTCAGTATGACTTGCTCCAGAGCTTCACCAGCTCCGTGACTCAGATGTCCTCAGATGACAGCACGTCTATAGTGGACACGACTGTGGCTACGTTGTCCGAGTGTGCCTATTGTGGAAAAAGCTTCAAGAACAGCAGCTCGATGAGCAGACACATGGCACAGGTGAGTGGTACTACATGCCATGGAGGAGACTTAGCACACTCAGATTACAAAATTGGGAGCAAACTGCAAGAATAGAAATGTGATTGTTACTATGATTCATACATGTGAAATTTTCTGTTTTCTACTTTGACCAGGTGCATCCTCTGGCGTTGTCCCAGTCCAGATCTCAATTCAGCTGCTCTGTGTGTGACCGCTCCTTCCCCCTGCTGTCGTCCCTTCTTACCCACCAGCTCTCGCACACTGAGGAGCAGAGACTGCTGGCCGAGGCAGAGGCCGAGATAGTGTGCCCTCCCTCGCTGTCCCTCTCACTGCCCCTGTCTTCCTCATCCTCTGCCAAGAGAGAAGGAGGGGAGGAAGGAGAGGGAGAAAGGGAGATCCACGTCAGCCTTATTGCAGTCACAGAAGAGGGAGAGAAGCAAGCTGTAAAACCAACCAACAGGGCATCAGGGAAGGCAGGAAGGAGAGGAGGTGGGAGCAAGAGTTCTGCAGCAAATAACGGTAAGTTAATTTACTGAGTTCTCAAAAGATGACTGGATGCTGATTTACGTCTCAAATGACATGCATCAGAATCTGGGAAAAGGAATTGCGAAACTAGTAAATGCTTTCCTGATTCTTATCATCGTGAAAAGAATAAGTTGTAACATTCATCAATATTTTGAAGGTTCATTCTGTTCTGGTTATGTAACATCAAGGCAAAATTCTATAAGGGTCATATCCTTTCTGAGATTTCTCAACATGACCTTTTTTAACCTAACAGAGAGGCCATATCGGTGTTTGGAATGTGGGAAATCCTTTAAGGGTTCTTCGGGTCTGCGCTACCATATGAGAGACCATACGGGAGAGAGACCGTACCGCTGCACAGAGTGCGGAAAAAGCTTTAAGAGATCTTCTTTACTGTCCATACATCAACGGGTAAACACTGCTATGCTTCTTAGGAGAAATTATAACATTGACACATGAAGTCTGCTATAGTAATGATTGAAGGATTTGGGGTTTCTTTGAGTGTCTTATAATTATAAACACAATTAAAAATTCAAGCTATTGTTTGTGTGTGCGTGCAGGTGCACACTGGTGTGCGAGCGTTCCAGTGTCCCTACTGCCCTTTGACCTTCAAGTGGAGTTCGCATTACCAGTACCATTTGCGGCAGCACACTGGCGAGCGGCCCTACGTGTGCCAGGAGTGCGGCAAATCGTTCAAGAACACCAGCTGTCTGCGGCGGCACAGCCAGTTGCATTCGGGTCTCCGACCGCACGCCTGCTCTGTATGCGGCAAGGCGTTTTCTCAAACTTCCAATCTAAAGCAACACGAGCGCACACACTCGGGCGAGAGGCCTTTCCAATGCTCGCAGTGCCACAAGAGTTTCACACACTCCTCCAATCTTCAGCTTCATCTCCGGACACACTCCTCGCGCAAAGACTACAAGTGTCAGCGCTGTGGCAAAGAGTTCGTCATGCACTCCTACCTGCAGAGGCACCTGCGGACGCATAGCAGCAGCGAAACGGCCACATGCACGAAAGAAGCAGGGAAAACTGCTAAGAATGGCGGTGGGACCTCAGATATGCCAGCTGCTACTCTGAGTTTAAATATGAACACAGCAGGAGGGCTCAGTTCTCTGTTTTCTAATGAAGGGAATTCCACAATCATTCTCTCACCATCGAATTTGGACATTCCTCCAAACACATCACAAAATTATTTTATGATCCAGACCCCCACAGGACTACAGCTGATCCCACTATCCAATCCAACACCTACACAGCCTGTCCCAGCCCCTCCACCTCCACCTCCTCCACCACCTCCTCCCCCACCATCCCAGAATTTCCTGCTTCTTCAGTGCCAGTCCACCAACGGGAGCCAGCCAAGTCTGATTCTTGTTCCCACAGCGTCCAATACAAACACTCTTCCTGCGCCATCAGCACCACAACCCCTCCCCTTGGTCCAGACCATACCAGCACTGCCACAGATAACCACTTTAGCTGCAGCCCAAACTCAGATATCACCATTTCAGCCACTCCAGACCCAGCAGAGGTTTATTTTCACCAACAACAGTGCTCCCCTTATCACTACCCCACACACCCAAAACACAACAGCTATTACTAGACCAATTTTAGGAATGCTTAGCCACACCAGGAGCCCTAGAACCAGGCGTGGCCGCAAAAGTAAAACTCCGAAATCAGGGTCCTTGGCGCAGGCCGCATCTGTCCCAACAACTCAAGGATTAGTCCCTTCCACTGTTTCAACAACCACAGCTGCTGCTTCTGTTGCATCTTCAACAACCTTGTCCCAACCACTTGATGTTCCAACATCTGTGCCATCACTCAATTCAGATTCTGTGCCTGACACACCCTCCGCCCCTGCAACCGATGCCATATCAGCAGTGACCCCAACTACACATTCAACAGACAGCCGCTGTATTTTGGCAGGTGACCACCAAACTGCGCCCACTGCAGAGGAAGTGGAGAAACTTCCAGAGCCAATACCAGAGAAGCGCTTTGTTCTGTGCTTTGAGAAGGAAACTGGGGAGAGAGAGCAAGAAGACGGGGTGGAGGTGAACGTGGAGATGAATGAAGAGGTGGAGGGAGAAAGGTCATACGTGTTACATTTCGAAGGAGAAAGTGAACAAGGGGAAGAAGGAAGTGAAGAGCGAGGGGAGAAATCCTACGTTCTCCGATTTCATTCAGAGGAAGAGATGGAGGCAGATGGAGAAAAGGAGAAGACTGGGATGGTTTCTATTAACTTGCTTCAAGATTGGCATGGAGGGAGAGAAAGTGAAAGAATGGAAGGGTTTGTAGAAGGTGTTAGGGTGGAAGAGAAAGCATTTGTTCTTCATTTCCAAACAGATGCTCCAAGTGATGAAGATGTCCAGCCAAATACTGGCTTTGCTGAAGGCTCTGGTGAAGCTTTGGGTCTTTCTTGCCATCCTGCGCAAGCCTTAATGCCTCTTGGTGGCCAGGAGGTTGTGTTTGAATTGGGCAGTGAGGCCAAAATCGACGCAGACACAGGAAGTGGGGAAAGTGTTCAAATGATTGCAGTAATAGAAGGTGGGGGCAGCGGGTCTGAGACAGAGGGCAGCTTTACTAATCCTGGGGGAGTCACTGGGACAGGAACAGGACAAATGGGGAGCATATTTCAGTTAGAGGGAGGAGAAGGTATTGTTATTATCGAGGTTAGTACCAGCAGTTTGACAGAGGGAACAGAAGGAGTTTCAGTAGGATTAAGGGACATGGAAAAAGAAGGCACTGCTTCACAAGAAGTGGCATCGGAAGAGCAGAAGATCCTGGAAACTGAGAGCAGACTGTCAACCAGTGTGAATGGGACTTAAGAATAAGCTCAGAACATCTAAAAAAAAAAAAAAAATCGCAAAATTAAGCTTGTGTATTGCTTTAAGACACAAAACAGGCATGGTCCTACTAACCAATGCACACTACTAAGTACCAGCAACCTTTGATGAACACCTGAACAGTACTGTCCCTTTGATGAGTCTTTGATGACACACATTTTTAATGATGCCTTTTATAATCCAGATGACTAAGTCTTAAAGCAGTCATTTAGGACTCTGACTTTCAGCCATCAGGAAAGTGAAATGGAGAGGAAGGTCATGCTTTAGAGTAAAATAAGCTTGTAGTGCAATGGTTGATCTTTTTTATGTTGTCCTCTAACTTCAGTCTCTCTGCGTGTCCTGAGCACTGCATTACCCTGAATAAGGTGAGAGTTACTCCTCAGCCCGTAGAGGGAGTCGTTTCATAAACCACACACAAAAGATATGATTTTTTTTTTTTTTTTTTTTTTTTTTTTTTTTTTTTTTTTTTTTTTTTAAAACTTCTACACTTAGACAGTGAATTGAAGAGGAGTTGCTGAAGAATGTTGGACAACTGTAAACTAATATGCTGTCATGTTGACAGCCAAAGTGTAACATGAACAAGAATTGTGAATATGTCTATAGTCTGTTTAGTTTCACTATAATTGTTATTAGTAAATTATCATGTTCAACAAACGCTGTCAATGTTGTTTTTTAAAATTTAAGAAACTTTACCTGCACTTAAGAAAGACCTTTTTTTTTTTTTTTTTAAATGTCAAGTAAAAAGAAAAACAAGCAAAAACGCAACTTGTATACCATCGATAGCCCACTCTTCTCATATGTAATGCTAATTATTTGTAATTTTGTAATTTATTTTTAGAAGTGTACCGGGTCAAATCATGTCGTAGATCACCTCTAGGTTTGGGTAATGCAGGGTTTCTACAGGTCCTTAAAAAGTCTTAAGAAGTCTTAAATTAGATTAGAAGTAATAAAAAGTCTGAAAAAAATCTTATATTTAATGGCATGTGGTCTAAGTCAGATAGGATGTTTTGCTTATTCATTAAACTAAAAGCAGAATTTATCTATCTACCTACCTAGCTACATGTGCTTACTGCCATTCTTCTGTTTCGCTTACTAAGATTGTGATGTTGCAGCGAGTTGTCTACAAATGAGTAAGTGTAAATTTAATGAGACATATGCATATAATATGCATATAAAACTATGGAAATTGAAGGGGTGGAGGCCCGTTTGAAATCATACATGCATCAACGCTTTGACTCTTCTAAGAAGAGTATGCAGCCACTTCAGTCCTATTTTCAGCCTGGGCTTAAGCTGCTCGACACCCAACTTAACAATAAAGCTTCTGCAGCCTCGTCGTCTTGTTCGGAAGCAATTTAACTTATTTTGTCATTCCATTGGAAGGTACATTGGATCTCAGCCTGAGAAACATGTCCTTGTCCATGGATGGGCCCAATGTAAATTGGAAATTTGTTGACCTCCTTCAGATGGAAGCTGCTGCCTGCACACTCTTCATAACGCAATGAAGAGTGGATTTGCAGCCTGGGAAATGGGCAAATTGCTTAGGCATTTTTGTTTTACATTGTGCACTAGCATGGAGGAAGGACTTCAGCAATGTGATTCCCATTGCCATTTTGTGGACATAGGTGGCTTAAAAGTTGCCTGAAGAAAGAGTTATTGAACTCTGCTAGCTGTTGTCATGTACATGGATGAGGTAAAAATGAACCCACAGAGTGAACCCCAATGTGACCCTCTCATTCTGGCAGTTTTATGTTCTTATGGTCATCGCAAAACAACTTTCCAGTCATTCTTGGAGAAGTATCAGGCAGATGATGATCTCCTATGAGATGAGGATGCCCCATGATCCCCTTTCTATGTTGTTTAATACTCTCTTTCATCTTTACACAGTCTGGCACTGGCACTTTACTCAGTTACACGTGCATATATGTGTGTTTATATATATTAACAAGGATTAACAAGCTCTCCATCATGGACAATCCATCTCACCCACTCTACAACACACTACAGAGTCAGCAGAACTCATTCTCCAAAAGACTTTATGAGAAAAGAGTTTATGGGAATTTTTGACCATTCCTCTAGAAGTGCATTTGTGAGGTCATATTCTGATGTTGGACGAGAAGGCCTGGCTCACAGTCTCAGCTCTAATTCATACCAAAGGTGTTTTATCAGGTTGAGGTCAGGACTCTGTGTAGTTCCTCCACATCAAACCCCTGAAAAACAACACCTGAATTCAATGATTTGGAGGGGTGTCCCAAAACGTTTGGCAATACAGTAATTCTCCGCTATATCGCAGTTCAAATTTCGCAGTCCAAAATCGCAGGATTTTTATTTGGAACCATATGCATAACTAATTTTGTTTCCGGACTTTCCCGGGTTATCGCAGTATCCGCAAACCTTATAGTGAGTTGTTTTTATGGAGTTTTATGTTGACATAAGGTAATTTATTAATAAAATGTAATTATTAATTATAAAATAACATTTTTATTTATCTTTCTTTTCTTTTACTTTTGTTTAACAGGCCTCTTAGTGTGTCCTGTTCTCACCTCTCCTGATAATTATAAAATATAAATATTAATTTAAATGTTAATAATATAAAATACAGTGATATGCACATATTTACACAGAAGACAAAAAAACACATGATCTTGTTCACGAAAGTGCAGTGCGAGGACGCTGAAAATCAAAACACAGTATGGCTGGAGGAACGAGTCTGACCAATCGGAATGCTCCATTCATTTAATCCCAGTTGTGATTAGCTACTGGCTACGATGGGTGCGGTTGAGGGAAGTAGCATTTGCCAGCATTCCAGTTCTTCACATATCACTGCCTTAGAACAGTACAATGTTACACTTTCTTATAGGTTTTCTAAATACCTTAATTACTGTACCGAAATAATGAGCATACACCAATCAAAAAAACACCATTCAAACCAAGCATATATATATATATATATATATATATATATATATATATATATATATATATATATATATATGCATATACATACACATACACATACACACACACACACAGTGCTCAGCAAATAATGAGTACACCCCCTTTGAAAAGTAACATTTTAAACAATATCTCAATGAACACAAAAACAATTTCCAAAATGTTGACAAGAGTAAGTTTAATATAAAATCTGTTTAACTTATAACATGAAAGTAAGGTTAATAATCTAACTTAGATTACACATTTTCCAGTTTTAATCAAATTAGGGTGATGCAAAATGAGTACACCGCACAACAAAAACTACTACATCTAGTACTTTGTATGACGTCCATGATTTTTAATGACAGCACCAAGTCTTCTAGGCATGGAATGAACAAGTTGGCGACATTTTGCTACATCTATCTTTTTCCATTCTTCAAGAATGACCTCTTTTAGAGACTGGATGCTGGATGGAGAGTGGTGCTCAACTTGTCTCTTCAGAATTCCCCATAGGTGTTCAATTGGGTTCAGATCAGATGACATACTTGGCCACTGAATCACTTTCACTCTGTTCTTCTTCAGAAATCCAACAGTGGCCTTAGATGTGTGTTTAGGATCATTGTCATGTTGGAAAGGTGCACGATGACCAAGGGCACGGATCTTCTCTTTCAGTATAGAGCAGTACATCTGTGAATTCATCATGCCATCAATGAAATGCAGCTCCCCGACACCAGCAGCACTCACAGAAGGACACTACCACCACCATGTTTCACTGTAGGCACCATGCATTTTTCTTTGTATTTCTTTGTATTCAAAATAAGCCATCAGTTCCAAAAACATTTATCTTGGTCTCATAAATCCAGAGTATAGAGTCCCAGTAGTCTTCATCTTTGTCAGCATGAGCCCTGGCAAACTCTAGGCAGGCTTTTTAGTGCCTGGGCTTTAGGAGAGGCTTCATTCGTGGACGTCACCCATGCATGCCATTCCTCTGCAGTGTACGCCATATTGTGTCACGGAGAACAGTCACCGCAGTTTGGCTTTCTACTTCTTTACATAACTGCAGTAAACATGCATGCCGATTTTCTTCAACCCTTCTCATCAGAAGACGCTCCTGTCGAGGTGTTAACTTCCGTGGATGACCTGGACGTCTGTGTGATTTTTGTCCCACTTTTGCTACAGTATTCTGACTGATAAGTAAAGCTTTGCTGATCTTCTTGTAGCCTTCACCTTTCTGGTGTAAAGAAATTTTCTTTCTCAGGTCTTGTGACATTTCTATTCCATGTGGTGCCATTGTTGACCGCATGAAATGGGAAGGGGTTTTCTTTAAGTAACCCCCTTTTATAGTTAACTGTCTGCTGGACACCTGTGTAATGAATCATTAGACTCACCTGTGGCTGAATTCTTGTTAAATTAGACATTTGTAGTCTAAAATGTAGCTTTGTTCCAGAGACTTTCAGTGGAGTGTACCTTTTTTTTTTTTTTTTTTTGCATCACCCTAATTTGAGTAAAACTGGAAATTTTGTTCTCTAAGTTATATTATTAACCTTACTTTCATGTTATAAGTTAAACAGATGTTATATAAAACTTTGAGATATTGTTTAAAATGTTGGACTCGTTTACGCTGAGCACTATATATATATAGGGTTATATATATATATATATATATATATATATATATATATATATATATATATATATATATATATATATATATATATAATATGCTCTTTTAAGGTGTTATAAAGTCTTAAGAATGGTGTTAAAATTGTGTAGAAACCCCATAATGCACTACTGATGCGGTTGATGCTCCTGCTGCTTTTACGCTCCGCTTACGCTGATTTGGAATTCACGAAAGCAGCTACGCTGAACGCGCTCTCGGCGTGTAGCGGTAACACTAGCTCTTCGACGCAACGACGCAATGATAGCTTACTGGCGCTATGCAAGCTTGGAAATCGTTTGAACCTCTATCTCTGAGGTAAGTAGGTCAGTCGCTGGCCCGATACACGGCACAATGGTGGTTTAAACTGGAGACGTTTTCCATAAAAGGCTTTTAAAACATCATTCGGAAGCGGCACAACGCTAGTAATAGTCATATTACGCCACGCTGCAAGCCCTAATAATACTCTCACAAGCTTCTTATAGCGCAACACGTTTCGTCTTCATGCAAATGACACAAATATTGTGATAACAGAAGTATATTTTTTGTTGCCTGCGTGGCCGTTATGTGTCAGTGTGGTTTAAAAGGCATTAAATGTTTGGCTTTTCGTCTTGTTCAAATCCCCCAACCCCATGCTCTATATTTGGTAATGCGATAATCCTGTTGGCCTAACCTGGGCTTTTTACCCAAGGTTACATGTAACACATTATCAGTATAAAACGGTTCAGTTAGTCACTGTTATAACGAGTGACCCAATGGTTATTCCCTTTGGGTTTGGTTGTTTGGGTTTTGATGAGATAGAATTTGTTGCCAGGCTGTATCGAGCCCCAATCAATGCATTTCGCACATCTGAAAAACAGTAACTTAAAAAAAATAAATAAAGAGATTTATTCTGTCTCTTCAGGACCCAGGCTTGAATCACCTTAAAGGTTAAATAAGATGGCGCACTTGGACCTGGGAAGTGTAGTGCTTCGGCGGATGAGAGAGGAGGATATTGAGGCTGTAAAGGCTCTTATCAAGGTATGTTTATTATTTTTTCCTTCAGGTCCTCATCATGAAGATATAGGTTTCATTTTGGATGGTTTTCGACAAAGTACTTTGGTAAGCTTCATTATATCATTCATAATTTTTTCTTTCTGCCTTCCAAACTTCTGTGCTGTTGTCTTATGTCTATGTAGCAAGGATGCGAAGGGATGGAGAACCGCCTCATCCTGCACCTCCTTACTAGACCACTGGCGGTCCTCTTGCTTGCGACAGTCTCCTCTGTGCTCCGCTTTCTAGTGCACTCCTTTATGCTAGCTCTGTTTATACCAGTTTTCCTTCTCATCGTATACCTCAAGCTCACCATCCCACGGTCCATGGGCATCTTGGGATCCAGCAGACCCTACTGGGACTACCTGGGCAGCAGCTACCAGGCTAGGTCAGAGCCAGACCTTCACAACCCACATGCAGCCAAAGCCAAGCTTGTCACCGACCAGGAAAAAGCCAAACAACGCAAGAAAGCCAAAGAGAAGTATAAGAGCAAAGAGGCAGAGAAAGGGAAGGATGAAGACAGAGAAAAGGTGGATGAAGACGATCTAAAGGAACGGGCACGTGTCGCAGGGGAAGTGTGGGTCGCAGAGAATGATGGCGAGGTGCTGGGCTGTGTTGCGCGTGATGGTTGGAGCCGGCATGGTGTGTTCCGGATCTGCAGGCTGGTAGTGCAGAGCTGGTACCGTAGAGAAGGGCTGGGCAGGCTGCTAGTCCAGAGCCTGGAGTCCAGAGCCAAGCACAGCGGAGTGTGCAGGGTCTATGCTCATGTGCCCTTCCCTTCCAAAGTAGGAGAGGCTTTCTTCAGAAAACTGGGCTATCGGCTCCAGGGAGAGACTTCTGGGGTGGAAGGTGAAGAGGAGGAGGATTACGAGGAGCCAGGAAAAGGCTGGTTAGGCTTTCCAGTGACAAAAGTGTTTGTTAAAGACTTAGGGGTATGAATAGGCACATTTTTTTTGTAACTACATCTGTACTTGAAATCATACAATTGTTACACATTTATGACTGATGTAATTTCTGAATTTCTGTAAAGTCAGAACACAGTGAAAACCCACAACTTCTTCATTTAAAATGACGATATTTATTTATATTGTTTATTTATTGTATTGTTTTTTTTTTCTTTTTTTTCTTCTTTCACTCTATTAAATTTATTTGAAAAATCCACATTTCAATCCATTTTTCTATAGTAATGGTATAGTACTAAACTGTCCGTGGTCTTTTTGTCTGGAAAGATATAAATAAATCTTCTCTAAGACCGATTTTACTCAGGAGTTGCTTTTAATTATGTATAGCATTACCAGTCAGAAAATGGTTCGGATCTGAATGTACAGGTTCAAACTGAGCCGTGAAGCATCTTCAATATGTAAATGACTCGTAGTTGTTGTCTTTTGAAGATGTATAGCTTTCCGTTTCTCTCTTGTCAGGTAGAGCTGTGCAGTCTGTGGTTTTGCTGTGGTAAACTGAGTTACAGCGTAGGCTTACTATAGATGTCAACACAGATAAAGACAAATGCATGAAGAAAAGAGAACAAAGCATATGGTATGTATACATGTTGCACTTTTGTGCTAGTCATTACACAGCAGTAAGCAAGCATATAGGTATATGGAGTTGAAGCATGTGGTTGTTTCTCTACCTTAACCACACACAGTAAAATATATGTCTCACCTACTACCTCATTCACCACCGGATGTTTGTACAGTTGTGTGAATGTGGCGAGAATGTGCACCTGGTGCAGCAGTACACTTCAGTGTCATGATTTGAAAATGCACCATTTAGACTGATTTTCCAGAAACATGTCAGACTGAAGTGAATTCAGTGTTAAATGTTTTAATTTTTATTTAAAAATTAGGTCTTCATAAAAGGATGGGAATGACAGTCTTAAACTCTATTCTACAGATTCACTTATGTGGAGTGCCAGATGCAGTGCAGATGCATGTAGCAGACTGCAGTGAACAATGATGAAACCCCACAAGATTAGTTCATTATTAGGTTTTATTTTTGCACTACACAGATCACACACTTGCATTAAGCAAGAAGTGTTTCTTACTCATTTCAAGGATGGATTATTTTCTAAATGGGTCACACCAGAGAGCTAGGTAATTAACATGTTCACAGTTACTCAAGTTACTACTTCAGTATCTTCTTTCACAAGGACTGGCACAGTGCCTTGTTTGTTGTGGGCTTTGTTGTTCTGCCACGCTGGAGCCCACATTAGTAAACACCTGCAAGTGTGTCCCCTAACCAAAGGGCACCTATTATTGTCTTCAGGAAACAGATGCAAGTTCACAGCTCTGGAAAAGTGTGTTTGGAGCTGTGGTTGAGTTTGTCTGCACGATAGGTCTTTGGGGGGGGGTGTTCTGTGTGTGTGCGTGTGTGTGCGCGTGTGTGTGTGCGTGTGTGTGGGGGGGTTTGCGTGTGTGTGTGTGTGGGCGGGTGTGTTTCGGAAAGAATGACTTTGCATTTCCTGCCCCAATTCGTTCATACGTGCTGTGCTAATTGATGCATTAAAGTTGCTGTTGTCCATGGTGTGTGTGTTTTATATGTGAAAATAAAAGGAAAAAAGGTGAGATGCAGCTGATCAGTATTCTTCTTTAACACTTGGTTTGCTTTTCTTTTGCGTAAAAAGCCAGTTCTTCTTCTTATTATTATTATTACAAAGATGAATGACATAAAAATATGACCTTACATTGTGCTCAAATTTCTCTTTTGCTTTCTCCACTGCTTTCTGTTTTCAAATGCGTACAACATCCAGAAATACAGCTGGACCTCTGAAGGATTTGTGGTCAGAGGCTGAATCGTGGGAGCAGACATGTAAAAAATCAGGCACACACTTTCCTCTTCTCATTCTGTCTCCTACCTCACACACATATACACACATACACACAAACAGAAATCAGAGGGAGCTCTTTGGGAAACGGTGATTTCCCTGGCCACAGAGTGCATGAAAGGGTGAGTTCAAGTGAGTCTCAGACATGATGCCAATTGCTCTGAAAGTGGGGAAGGGTTGTTTTTTTGTTTTTTTTTTAAATTGCACACAGTCACAAATGAGCAGGATTCATAATAGCAGTGATATGTATGCTTATGCATTCCTCTGAGCACTTGTGACGTTATGTGGTTGCTTGAATTTTTAGGTTCTCCTCTGTGGTAAAGTGGTCTCGAGACGAGTGCTTGAATGTGTGTTATGAAGGAAGAAGGTAATCAAGCTCTTTGGAAACACTTTCTTTGGAAGGTATTGGACTTACTTCATAGGATATCTGTGGGAAAATAAATAAAGGGGAAAGACCCAGGTAAAAAAAAAAAAAAAAAACAGAATGCTGAAGAAGGTATTATGGGAATGATTAAAGGACATGTGGGAAAAGTGAAGTGGAGGCTTCCTTGGTTGGGTGCAAGGGTTCTGGAAATTTCCAGCTTGCCATGGTTACGCCACAGGCTGCGTTTTGTGACGCACATCTGAGAGCAAAAAAGGTTACGAGTCACGTCAAACACTTAAGAGACTAATATGCGGTCAAGGAAAGTGCTATTGTGTAATAAAAAAAAATCTTTGCAATCGGATATTTAAAATTATATTATAAAAATATACATTTCCCAGTTTACAGCAATTTTACAATGTCTGTCATGCGGTAAAAGAAAGTGTTACAGTTTATTAAGAAAATGAGCAATCTTTACAGTTTAGTGTTTAAAGTGAAAAAAACTGTCAATTTTTTAAACCAACAAGAACCCTATTAAATTTTATGATGTCACAATATCCTGTTCACATTCATTATAATGTCATGTTTAAATAGGGGAAATAAATGAACAGACAGACAGACAGACAGATAGATAGATAGACAGACAGACAGACAGACAGACTGATTGATTGATTGAGTGATTTGATTACCACATTTGTCCCGCACCTCCAGTGTTGGGGTTCTAGTCCCACCTCCACCTTCTTGTGTGGAGTTTGCATGTTCTCTCTGTGCTCTGGTGCTATCATTTGGGTACTCCAGTTTCCTTCACTTGTTTAAAGGCGTTGTAGACTGATCGACATCTCTAAATTGCCTGTAGTGTGTCTGTGATTGTGCCCTCTGATGGGTTGGAGAATGTCCGCCCCGTCGAGAATGTCCGCCGCCTTGTGCCCTGAGCCCTTGGGATAGACTCCAGACTCCCTGCATCCCTGTGTAGGATAAGCAGTACAGAAAATGGATGGATAGATAAGATGGATGATAAGATAGGATGAATAAACAAACAAACAGATAAAAAAAGAAAAAAAAATTTAATCATCTGCTCCTCTACCTGAGTTTCAATCCATTACGCATTTGAGAATTGATCTAGATATTGCCTAATGTTTGTTGTTTTACAATGAGGTTAGAACTACTTTGTATGTCCCTATAAATAGCAGTTGCTATTAATATGATTTTCTGACACCGTCAGTTAGAATAAACTTCAGCCCTCCCAACTGTGTTTGAAAACTGCCATCACCCAATCAGGGACCCCCTTTCACCAAGTGTATCAATATGTCACACGTTTTCTATACCTCCTTCTTCCGTCACTTTCAAAACTCTCACTCATGTTTGCATGACTCAACCACCGAGCTGGTTTCATCTTTCGGAATGATGAGCAAGCTGGACAGGTGAGTAAAAAAAAAAAAATCACATAATATTTAGAAAGCTAGTGTAAATGCTGAAAATGTGCATCCTATAGAACCTGCTGCTGGTAAGGACTTCAGGAATTATTAAGGGAAAAAAATCAGCATTTCAATTTAGATTTTTATGAATGGAAATATGTCTAATGATATCATCACAATGCAATTTTCAAACTTTCTCATTAACAGAGGATGAAACTGAGAGTGCTAGATATGTCTGTGTGCGTGAGTGTGCAAGTGAACGTTTACAGCTTTGCACAGTATAATCACTAATCTGTCTGTAGCTGTTGTTGTGTTGTAGCATTTCCTACATGCATGACTGCACAAGACATTTAAACTCAGAAAGCCAACCCATTAGAGACATAAAGCTGCTTACTTGTCCATTTAACAAACTATTAAACTATTATTTATTATTGTTGTTATTATTAATTGTTAATTAAGAATTAAATCATAATAAATAATAATTAATTACATTATTATGTATTATTATTGTTGCAAAATAACTTACAATTACTTAGCTACTACAAGCTACAATTTATTACAAATAATTAAATACATATTACAAGTTGAATAATATTGTATTTCTGTTCTATTTCAGCATGCATTACAGTTACATACTTATAGATATTTTTTCAATCCACCGTTGACATATTATAAAAATTTTCTAATTAACATTACTAATAATCTTAGTAATAATGCTACAACACAGAAGCAAGCTTTGATATATTTGATCATTATAATTAATAATAGTTTTTGGGCTTTGGGGCTATTGTTCTTTGCTGCAGAGTGCTGCTAACTCAGAGGAAGTTTATTTACCACTATAAGAACGTACGCTGGGCGCGTGGGAGAAACGAGACCTACCTCTGTTTTGTGGTTAAGAAACGCAACAGTCCTGATTCGCTCTCCTTTGACTTCGGACACCTGCGCAATCGCTCTGGCTGCCACGTGGAGGTAAGATGTAAATAGACAGATGCAACTGCAGAAGGGAAAGAGATTTTTAGGATAAAGCCAGGGCACTGCTACAAACCCAACATGATCTCCATCACACTCACACCTGGGCATATTCAGTGCATCCGCCATCAAAACTATTCCCGTGTATGGATTCAGGGATTTGTCTATTAACATCCTACTAGTATAGCTACTAAATTGATGAGATGAAAATAGATATGAATAACAGTAAATAACACATATAATCCTTTTTCCTCCCTTCAGCTTCTTTTCCTGAGCTATCTTGGGGTACTGTGCCCGGGTTTCTTGGGTTCCGGTGTGGATGGCATTAGGGTGGCATATGCCATCACCTGGTTTTGTTCCTGGTCACCCTGTTCAAATTGTGCCCATCGCCTTTCTCGCTTCATGTCTCAGATGCCCAACCTGCGGCTGCGCATCTTTGTCTCACGCCTCTACTTCTGTGACGAGGAGGACAGTCAAGAGAGAGAGGGACTCCGGTGCTTGCAGAGGGCAGGCGTGCAAGTGTCCATCATGACCTACAAAGGTAAAAACAGAAAAATTATAAATATTTATCAAAACCTATTGTAAATAAATAAGCTCAAAAATTAGGTTAGTTGAGAGATAATTGGGTTTAAAAATACTTTCCCAAGCTAACTTTATGAATAAAGTTAGACGATGACCCTTAACCCTCAACCAGGACACTGTCCCAGGTACAGGCCATGTGAAGGGTGCAGAAGGATTTAGTAGTCCATTCATATGTAGAATTAAAACCATCTATTTGATCAGCGATGGTCAAAATTGAGGTGTATTGTCTGCAACTCATTAGATTAATTAATATTACCACCATTTAATATATGTAAAATGGTTCAATTTGCTGTTTCCACAGTAATAGCTGCAACAACAAGCTCTCAGGCTACCCACAGAAAAAGAAAACAGGAAATGGAAGAAGCACTGTTAACTCATGGAAGTGTATGACATCTCGTTAGAATGTGTTATAGTCAGATTATGTGTTGCAGCTGTTTACATTTTGAAGGAGTTTGAGTGTGTGTGTGTGTGTTTCCTTGGGGGTGCTTGTGAAATGGCTTTACTTAACTGTTCACAAATTTCTTATACAAATTTTCAAGTTTGAGATATTCTCTCTCCACAGATTTTTTCTACTGTTGGCAAACCTTCGTCGCTTGTAGAGAAAGGGCTTTTAAGGCTTGGGACGGCCTTCACCAGAACTCTATCAGACTGTCCCGGAAACTACAGCGAATCCTGCAGGTAAGAATAAATACCAGCAATTTAATAACAATTCCAACATTTCAAGGGCAGCATTTCAATTTCAGCTCATCTCAAGGGTTTAGTGAGTAGGAGCAGTGCAAATATGTACACCTTAATCAGGTCTGTTTTTATCTCTACAGCCTAGTGAGTCTGAAGACCTGAGAGATGTCTTTGCTCTGCTGGGCCTCTGATGACATGACAGTTTACACGACAATGAATTATGGTGCTGTTAAACAAAATTCCTGAGACTTGAATCACTGAAACATTAACCATTTTTGTCCTAAATAGCATTATTGTTTTGATGAAGAAAAAAGGCGTTTGGGGGCGCTGTGTACGTGCTACTTATAAATACTACAATAAAGAGTTTTTGTATGAAGAGTGTGCATTATATTCATTCAATCATAACAGCTTTCGAGATGAAGTTCATTTTGTTAGGAGTTTTCAAACCATTTTTTTGTCTGCATAAAAAAAAAAAAAAAAAGAAAAAGAAAAAAAAAAGAAACAAGTGCTGTTGATGCGGAAGAACGTGGTGCGCGGATACACGGTGTACTACGACGTTACCGGTTCCGTTAACAGCCGAGACCAAAGCTGCAGCAAACAAGCGGCTGAATTAAAATCCAAGATGGCGACCGAGGTGGAATACGAGTCGGTTCTGTGTGTCAAACCTGACGTCAATGTTTACCGAATTCCGCCGCGAGCGTCGAACCGCGCCGTCAGGTAAAAGCCGTGACACCGCGAAGCCATGACCTTCATCTTTACCGGCATCTTCCACATCATCTTTCACATCCTATTACATCTTTTACACTGGAGTACGTATTCAGCCGCATCAGGAATACGCCGTCAGCCTCATTAGCCATCTTAATACGTTGGTCTTCTTGGTCTTGTGCCGTGTTTACACTCAGAATCCCCAAATCTGTATTGCATGTTAATTGATGCTGCACAGGATTTTAGGCCTATACGCCATTACACAACATACACACGCAAGGTGCAGGGATTGAGTGACGGTAATAGGTGTGATTGAGCTTCTTCCTGTGCCGGAAGGGATAGTGAAATTACCCAGTTTCTCAATATGTCTCGACTTTAAGACTTCTGACTTCACATGTCACGCAGCCTCATCATCATGTGAGACTAAATGGCTGCGGCTGCATCAATTCTCATCAACGATTCATTGCACTGACCTCATGACCGGTCAGAGGTTTCCTGGAGTGTGTAATCAGTAAGCAATGTCTTGCTAATATATTTTGCTTGCGTGTGTGTGTGTGTCTGTGTGTTTGAAAGGATATTTGAAGGATAGATTGAGACACCGTGTTTACGTTTACATTGACTATGCTGACGTCAGTAGTTTCCGGACAATGACTGGACGGTGGTGTTTGTTTAATCCTGTTCCTGGAGGATGATTGGTTCATTCACAGTGGCGTGGGAGAACTGAGGATAACTAGAACACGTTTCACTGCTGAGTAATAAATGATTATCGGACAAATCATTCCAAAGGGGATCAGAACGTGGTATCTCTCATGAAGTAATCTGATCATACTAGACGGATAATGAACCATAAAATTAAGCATGTTTCCTTTGGATCATTTCCTCATTTAAGCCGTGACCACAGTGTTAATCATCACAAGAGTATAACGTTTTTCAACGTAGTTAAGAAGTGTTCCCACTTTCATGGATCCATCTTGTCTTGTACATGAACTTGAAGTTTCATAAAGTTCATATACAGGCACACTGTGTAGATGGGGCGGTGGTAGCTCAAGTGGAAGGTCAGGGGTTCAAGCCCCAGCACCGCCAAGCTGCCACTGTTGGGCCCTTGAGCAAGGCCCCCCAACCCACCCTGCTCCAGGGGTGCTGTATCATGGCTGACCCTGCGCTCTGACCCCAACCCCCAAGGATGGGATATGCGAAGAAAAGATTTTCACTGTGCAGTAATGTATATGTGACAAATAAAGGCAACTTAACTGTATACATTTAGTAAGAAAAACAAAATCACAATGGACTGCGCTGTGAAGACAACAGTCCTTGTGATGTCACAGGTTGGCTTTTTTCCCCCTGTAACATGTCCTGAAGTGTTTTATTTACTTCGCTTATGTTACGGTTCAGTTATACTAGTTACAAGTAATTATTAATTAAATTTCACACTTTGCCATTGTTTATATTTAGGTTTATTCTATATCTATGAGACAAGTTAGTTCCTATGATCATTTACATTATAGCAGCTATAAATAGTCGTTCCCTCACACTCAGGTTGCATTACCTAGAAACTGGAAAGTGAAAACATCTGGTAGGAAACTTACAGACCCCCACAATGTGCTGAGGCGGAAACTCCTTCCATTAATGATAAATACACTATCAGAGATCTTCATGATCTTTGTTAATAATAACACCACCACATTCTGTCCATTTGTTTACTGTTAGGTTACAAGCATGTTGATCTTTCACCATACAAGTCCCTGTGTATCAGCTGATACTTCAGAAACAATAACAGTACTAGAGAATTAATGTAAACCTATTGTTTATAATACAACTGCTGTGTTGTTATAGAGAATTCATCGACACATTGTGATTAGTGAATTCAGAGGTGCTGTTGTATCAATAAATCTAGCCTAGTGATAATATTCTCTGTTTGTCAGCTTCTTTGAGTTTTGTCTACTGGAACTTCTTTGAGTTTTGTCTACCGCCATAAAACAACTGTTATTTTGGTGGGACTCCATTCTGAGCACAACAGTTACCTTGACATGATAGTGTGTGTGTGTGTGTATGTGTGTGTGTCGAGCTGGTATGAGTGTATCAACCACTGCAGTGTTCGCTGGGCTCTTAAATGGCTCAGAGCCACTTTTTGAAAAACATTGGGTGAAAAAATACAAGCCAGCTTCATTCTGTGAGCTGATACAGACACTGAAAAAGTGGACTAGCTATATAAAATGGCTTCTTTCAAAGGCCAGGGTAAGTCAGTAACATGACTGACTGATGACAACAGTTACCGTTTTTAATATTTTAATACCATTAGGATTAGTTTCTGTCTGTAAATAAGACAGAATTCCTTATTCCTTAGATTTAAAGTGGTCATGTTTTTGCTTCACGTTGACGTTTCCTTGGCACCTATTTATTCTAAACAGATTAGACGTCTTTATTTTAAAAGCAACGTGAAGAGAATAAACACATACTTCTTTGTCCATTAATAAAAACAAATCTATGAATCTAAACTAACGTCTTTAGCCCTTTAAGTAATCTCTGGTCTGATGAGCTTCCTTCAGTTAAATTATTTACATAAATGCCTCTGATTTGATAAACCACAACAGAAGATCTGCTGCAGAAGCTGTGCTGGTATACAAGAGTCAGCCAACTGTGGACAGAGTTGTCACATGTTTATCAGCACTACTGCAGTATATTTTTTTTAGTGTTTGTTTAAGTCAGCTGAAGGCCGTGTCTGAACTGCTAGTGTGCTAACTGATGACCCCTGGCTTAGAGGATATTTATATATGGAAAAAGATGACGCCTGTAGTTTCTATCTTTACATATACAAGGCGATGGAGAAGAAAGATGTATGTAATAAAATAGTGGCCAGTGAGAATCTAGAGTGCTTAAAAACACTGACAGTGCTGTGCCTCAAGGATGAAATGCACTAACATGGAACTACTATGTCACTACACTTAATAATGACACACATAACCTGGTTGTTTGTTTGTGTCTTGTAGAGCAGCTGATTGGAAGTTAGACGCTCCTGACTGGATGGGACGAATGAGAGTAACGGCCAGGGGAAAAATTGCCTATATTAAACTAGAGGATAAGATCTCAGGTCAGAGGAAGATGCAGTACCCAATAGTAGCACACGCACACATACACACACATATGACTGTCAAAGCAGGCTAGTAAATTGAAACCAATTAATTTGTACTGAAAAAGCAAAAATCATTATAGACTGGATCACAGATCACATTCGGTACAAGACTTTTTTTCTCCCATTTCAAAAAAAGTGTTTGTCAAAATACTAAAAATAAGCAAGCAACTTTTTAGTTATTTATTTTATTTTTATTACATTTTTTTGCGACACACTAAAATAAGAAAGACGTTATAAAAAAATTATAGAAAACATTAATATGTTTAAATATGTTATAAAAATCATAAAAATATTACATTTTTTTAAATCAGTTTTTTCATTGGCACATACTAAAATGGAAAATTAATAAATTTGATCATAAAAAGATTTTTAAAATCTTTAAAATAAAAACAAAAACAGTTTTTTTGACGTATACTAAAATAGGAAAGTAATACATTTTATCATAAAGATTTTTTTAATTATTTTTTTATTTGGCACACACTAAAATAGGAAATTAATGCATTTTATCATAAAAAGATTTAAATAATAAAAAAAAAAAACATTTTTTGGCACAAACTAGAAGAGGAAATGAATATATTGTATCCAAAAAATATGAAAAAAAATTTTTTTTTTAATTGGTGTGAAGTCTATAAATCAAAAGTTCAAGACTCCAAATATAAAAGAATGCAGTACATTTCAGCATGAACCGTGTCAGCCTGAACGTATTCATGAAAAATGAGATGAAAATCTACAAAAATATGATTTTGGTGATTAAAATGTACTTAAAAAGCAGCAACAGGAAAAACCTGCAGAGTTGTCCTCCTTTATCATCACCCACTTGCTATTTTTAAAAGCATGTAATGATCCATATTAGCAGCATGTCAAACACTAAGGGCAATATTTAATCTAATGTATAATTACTGATACACATCTGGGTCATTTAAGATTAGCCTTAAAATGATATCTGGGATGATGAAAAACAAGCAAAGGAGAAATCTAGTATGAGCTTGTTGCAATTATTTTTATTTTATTTTAATTTTGGGGGAAAGAGTAGAAAGCTGTTCCGCTGATTAATGCTCTTCTGCCCTGTCCTGTAGGGGAGCTGTTTGCTCAAGCCCCGGTGGAACAGTATCCTGGTATTGCAATCGAAACTGTAAGTGACTCAAGCCGCTACTTTGTTCTTAGGATTCAAGACGACAGCGGTGAGTTAGGTGCCATTTTATATTTTCAATCTGAATAAAATATCGTCTCTCATAATTAGACACTGAAGTCCCCTCGCTTTCTTTTTCAGGTCGCAGTGCCTTTATTGGCATCGGATTTGGCGATCGGGGAGATGCGTTTGATTTCAACGTAGCTTTGCAGGATCATTTCAAGTATGTTTCATGTTTTGCATCATTTAGATTTTATATCCCATTGGGTTAGGTAATCAGAGTATGCTTTTAATGACTCTAATAGTCTCTTTCTCTTCCTCGCTCCTCTCTTCTCCTCTCCTCTCTTCTATGCTCACTCTCTCTCTATAACGCTCTCTCCTCTACTTACCTCTCCTCTTCCCTTTCTCTCTCTCTCTCTCTCTCTCTCTCTCTCTCTCTCTCTCTCTCTCTCTCTCTCTCTCTCTCTCTTTCTCAGATGGGTAAAGCAAGATAATGAGTTCAGTAAGCAGGCTCAAACTCCAGACTTGGGTCCTAAATTAGACTTGGGTTTTAAAGAAGGTCAGACTATCACACTCAACATTGGGGTAAAGACTCATTATTTCACATTCTCCTACATGTATTAAGAGTTTATGCTGCTGTTTTTCTGTAACAGAAATGTAAACAGTCATGTAAGATTAAACTCAAGCTCAGACTTTTGAAAAAGTTGGCTTTCAGCCAGTCCCTCCAGGATTTTTTGATTTTCCCTATATTTGGGCCAAGATGAGTGCTCTTAGCAAAAAGCCCTCTTCCCTATTCACGTGCATCAAACATGAGTACAGCTATCACAAAAAGTAATTACAGATGAGAATCCCGTGATTGCAATTTTGCCAATTCAAGTAGTTTCCTGCAAAAAAAAAGCACAAAAACAAAGTTGCTTCACAAATTTTGAAAAAATAGAATATTGACTATTGTTCATTAAATTGACCTCATCCCTATAATTTTTTTTTCCAGCAAAGCAAAAAGAGAGAAAAGTCTCGTCCACAAAGCTCAGGTGGACTTGGACTGCTTCCTCCTCCTCCGAGTGGCAAAATCGCTCCACCTCCTTCAGCCACGCCCACCAATAACAACATAGAACCATCAACATGCAGTAGCAACATAGGTCTGTTGTGATTTACTCTCAGTTCTGAGATGCCTTCAAACCTGAACTATTTCCCAGGCATATTTTGATCATGTCTTAGTCTTCATTATGGTGTTTGTTTAGATTTGATCTGTTTAAACTGGGATCGTGTTACATTTTAATTGCGAATTCAGGTCAATTTCATTCAAGTAATTATGTGACTTCTAATGATTGCAGCAGAACTAATTTAAGAGTGCCATGGCAAAGTGGGGGCAATACTAATGCAATGCAACCTTTTGAGATTTTTATTTTATGAATAATTTTATGGAATTTAATGATTTCAATATTATTCAATATAATCACTTCAATATTATAGACCATCGTTTATAGCTTCATGGTAGACAGTATAATTCTAGATTAGTCCATTTCTGTTCTAGAGTATTTAGGGGGTGAAAGCTTATGCAAGGCGCTGTAAAGGTCTTGAGTGACTACTGTTCACATATTTGTTGTCTCCTCAGGTTGTTTGCTGGACCTAGACAGCAATGATTCTAACACTTTGGTCGAGCCAGCTCCTCCTAGCACAAATGCTGACCTGTGGGGAGAGTTTACGTCTGACAGGTAACACACCACCTGAGAAAGAGCTTCACACAGCAGACCTTTCACATGGATTGAAACGTTTTTGATGCTGTCTGGTGGCCAGGGTAAAAGCACAGTGAAGTCCGTGCAGTCAGTTTTCAAGTTTCTTGTTTGAAAAAAAGCTAGCACACCATCTTCCTGGAGCTTGCTTTGTGCACAGGGGCATTGTTGCTGGAACAAGTTTGGATCCCTTAGTTCCAATGAAAAGAAAGTGTAATGTGAAAGCATACAAAGCAAATAAAGCTATACAGCTATGTTCTCCTAACTTTGTGGTAACAGTTTGGAAAGGGTTAGAAGTTCCATATAGTGTATTCTGTCTGCTAAATCATGCAAAAATTTTGTATGCTACCTTTTCGAAACTTTACCAGGAGATACAAATAAGCCACATTAGAAATAAACGTTGTACTTTATTGTGTATTTTTTCTTTAGTCTTTATTTTAGTCTTTCAGCAATAGCAAATTTCTCCATCCATCTAATTTTGCAATTTCATCAATAATATGGAATGAGTCTGACTGAAGAAGTGAGAACATGCTGAACATCTATTTAATATAAAATTACACAATGGTTATAATAAAATAAATTGTCCGTACCCAAATCGTGTTGTTATGAGGGGGGCACAGTGGCTTGGTGGTTAGCACGTTTGCCTCACACCTCCAGGGTTGGGGGTTCGATTCCCGCCTCCGCCGTGTGTGTGTGGAGTTTGCATGTTTTCCCCGTGCCTCGGGGGTTTCCTCCGGGTGCTCCGGTTTCCTCCCCCGGTCCAAAAACATGCATTGTAGGTTGATTGGCATCTCTAAATTGTCCGTAGTGTGTGATTGCGTGAGTGAATGAGAATGTGTGTGCCCTGCAATGGGTTGGCACTCTGTCCAGGGTGTATCCTGCCTTGATGCCCAATGACGCCTGAGATAGGCGCAGGCTCCCCGTGACCCGAGAATAGATCGGATAAGCGGCAGACAATGAATGAATGAATGTGCTGTTATGGGAGATAGCTTCTCCTGAAGTGCTCTGTGTTTGATCTCATGCTGTGATGGCATTCACCAGACCACCGCAAAACAACTACAGACTGTGTTGTGCTAGTCACTGGAGTCCTTAATATTTTACTCTGCTTGACCAAGCTCCATTTAAAGAGTCATTGCATCCAATTATATTTCTATATCTTGCACTAAGGTGAGCTCCAGTAATGTTGGATGATTTTGTGACCAAAAAAAAAAACTTCATAAATCAAGCCACAACAATATCTCAATCGTTTATAGTTAAGTTTAATATAAGGACAAGTCAGCCTAGAGCAGGCGTGTCCAATCTTATCCGAAAAGGGTCGGTGTGGGGGCAGGATTTCATTCCAACCTATTGAAAGCCAGGATCAACTGATTTAACAGGTGGAATCTGCTTGAAATGAAAACCTGCAGCCGCACCAACCCTTCGCGGATAAGATTGGACACCCCTGGCTAGAGGCTTGATTAGATTTTACTAACCTACTTGGCAAGCTTACATGTGCTCACGCTAGTTCTGGGTAAAACAATGATCCTGCTTATTTATAGTCCTTATTCTCTGCATCTATATCAGGCCACGTGTAAAGAAACAGCTGGTTTGTGGCTTGAAAATATCATATATTTACACCGATCAGGCATAACATTATGAGCAGTGACAGGTGAAGTGAATAACACTGATTATCTCCTCATCGTGGCACCTGTTAGTGGGTGATATATTAGGCAGCAAGTGAACATTTTGTCCTCAAAGTTGATGTGTTAGAAGCAGGAGAAATGTGCAAGCGTAAGGATTTGAGCGAGTTTGACAAGGGCCAAATTGTGATGGCTAGACAACTGGATCAGAGCATCTCCAAAACTGCAGCTCTTGTGGGGTGTTCCCGGTCTGCAGTGGTCAGTATCTATCAAAAGTGGCCCAAGGAAGGAATAGTGGTGAACCGGTGACAGGGTCATGGGCGACCAAGGCTCACTGATGCACGTGGGGAGCGAAGGCTGGCCCGTGTGATCTGATACACAGTGTATGACGGGTCAGGGCTGCAAAAAAGGGACCAACATAATACTAGGCAGGTCGTCATAATGTTATGCCTGATCAGTGTATATCCTGCATCATGTAGGCCGTCATGTACAGTAAATATCTTCAGCACTTGTTCTATAATTCAGTAATTGGTTACATCATTGCTGTTGATTATAATTGTAAATGCTTCCTGGCAGTGAGGGCTTAATACATTTTATTTGATCACATGCAAGTGGTAACAGATATTTAGAATAATCAAGCAGAAAACTAAGTTATTACACCTTCCGTTGGAAAGAAAATTTCAAATGTTTAAAGCGGGAAATTATTTTTTTCCGTTTTCAGTTTTCTGTAGCCAAGCTAGCTCAGCCATCGGTTGAACCTAGCACTTTGTCAACTACTGTTCTAACAAAGTGAGTAATCCTTACAGTGCCTGATTCTGATTTATATCTGGAATCAGCTGATATATATCCTACCACTGGTCTTACTCTGTCTTTGTCTATCAGTAATAAGTTCACCTCAGACAGTAAGTAAATAATTGCGAAAAAAAATGAAATGAAAATGATAAGATGAGAGCGTTAAATCTTGTGAGAATAAACCTCTCTCTCTCTCTCTCTCTCTCTCTCTCTCTCTCTCTCTCTCTCTCTCTCTCTCTCTCTCTCTCTCTCTCTCTCTCTCTCCTCTCTCTCTCTCTCTCTCTCTCTCTCTCTCTCTCTCTCTCAGCTTGTCATCTCAGCCCTCCAAGCCGGAGTCTGCCGCCACAAACTGGGTCCAGTTCTGAGTTTGTGATGCTCACTTCTTGGCCCTGTTCTTACTCATCAGACACTAAATTCATCACTTAAGTTTACCCTATATCTTCTCTCTCCCCCCCACCCCCATCCCTCTCCCCCCTTCACCCTCTCTCTCTCTCCCTTTCTCTTTCTCCCCACCTCTCTCTCACTCTCTCTCCCTCTCTCCCCCCTCTCCCTTTCTCTCCCCCCTTCACCCTCTCTCTCTCTCTTCCTTTCTCTTTCTCCCCACCTCTCTCTTCCTCTCTCTCTCTCCCCCTCTCTCCCTTTCTCTCTCCCTCTCTCCCTTTCTCTTTTTCTCTCTCCCCTCCCTCCTCTTTCTCCCCCTTCCCCCTCTCTCCGCCCCTCTCCCTTTCTCTCTCTCTCTCTCTCTCTCCCTCTCACTCTCTTTCTCCCCCCTCCCTTTCTCTCTCCCTTTCTCTCCCCCTCTCCCTTTTTCTCTCTCTCTCTCTCTTCCGCACACTTATTTTTTTGCACTGTTTAATTCTAACCTCCACTTTAACATATTGTCCAGCAATTATTTCATTGTTTTATTTATGTTTGTGTTCTACAGAGTCACTAGAGCCTGGAGAAGGACATATATTAAATGATGTGTATATTTGGAAATGCGTTTACTTTAACAGGAACAAGTTGTTAGGTGGAAAAGCTTCGTTTTCTAAGGCGAGCTCAAATGTGTTCGGTGTAAATGAAACGATTGTGTCGCCCTCTGGTGGTGCAAATGCAAAAAAACAACAAAAAACTGTACACACACAAAAAAAAAACTTGTAATGTGAACCAACTAAAGTACAGCACTGCGTTTCGTTTTCCAGTATCAGTGCTCCTTCCTGACGATATGCAACCAGTCTCATTTGGAAATAAGTCAGGAGTTCATTAATTTACTATAAAGCACTGATGTTCTTACTGCACCTTCACCCCTTGCTTTCTGGGAACTGCACTAATACGTGGAAAGGCTCTAATAAAGCCTGATCTGTCCTAGCAGTAATATTCATATGAATGCCATCACACAGAAATAAGAGGTCTAAGGCCTGATGCCTTGCAATAGCACATACTTTTGCGGCTAGACCAAATTTTACATACTTAAAAAGACTCTACATTTAAACGTGCGTCTCACACGGCACATTGCAGCATTCTAGTGTGCAGTATAGGTAACTCAGCTATTTTATGTGACTGTAACTGTGACAATGTTTATTTCTGACCGAGGTGAATTAGCGATACTTTATCAATGCCAGCTGTTGCTGCTGTTATTTGTTTTGTCTTTTTTTCCCCATCGTGCATTCATTCTAGTTCTATACAAATATGTATAATCTCAAAAACACTATGTTGTATATGTATAAATATAAAAGTCAATGTAATAATCAATACAAGTCGATTCATGTGAAAGCAGATGTTTGGACTTGAATTCCTTGTCTTTATTGCATTATAAAAGCAAATTATTGACATGAAAGGCAATATTTTTATTCGGCATATGAGCATCATATGTTTTTACACTGAATTATATAAAGTGATCTCATGAACATACAGTAGTGAGATAATGTGGATATATTCAGCATAATATCAGTCCATATATACAACAGGGTCCAAAAGTCTGAGCACGTCACTTTTATTTTGCTTTCTTTTCTAATTGAATGCAAATTCTATTATTGACAACAACTTGAGGGAAAAGTAGAATATTTGAAATATTTGCATGTTTCAGAGTTTCTTAGTATTAGGTTTGTCTCCTTTTTGCTTTAATGACGGTGTAAACTTGAGCTGACATGAACTCCCTAAACTTTATGATCCATTTTAGATCAAATCTGTGTTTTAAGAGTCGTCTGAACACATGCTTCAGTAAAAGAAATCAGACATGAGGAAAATCCGACCTTTTGTACAAAGTAGTTATCATCATCAATATCACACATTTGCTTATGTTAAAATATGGACCTAGAAATAGAGCAGAATCTTGATTAAATATTATTTAGAATTTTTCAAGATTCTAAAACGTCTCCGTCTTTTGGACCTCATTGTATGTCCTTCAGCTTGCAGTGAGAAATTATCTTGCAATAATAAAGAAAAGAAAATAGAGTTTATGAAAAAGCACACTGACCCTCAAATATGAACACAAAGTTCAAAATAGCATATAGTTTTTGTTTAAATGTGCCGGCCATATTTTTAACCTGTACTTTTTATTCAGTTTTATTCACTCGGTCGGTGCGTTTGTCCGAGTTTCCCCTGTTTCGGTTTTACTGGGAAGCCAATTTTTTTTTTCAGTTGACCTCTGAAGTCGTTTGGGCCAGCCTGATTTCTCTCTGCATAGTTCCGCTAATAGAGAGGGAGGGAGGGAGGGAGGGAGGGAGGGAGGGAGGGAGGGGCAGGATGATTAGCAACAAAAATAGGAACAATAGAAGCATAGACTCAGCTCCAAAAATCTTGGCACCCTTGGTGAAGATGGGTATAAAGGATATAAAGATGTTCATTTATATCCATAGAAATGAATTTTAACCTGACAATGAATGTATGATATAAACCTAATCTTTATTTGAAGTACATTTCTTCTAAGCAAATACTTTTAACAAACCACATATCTCATTTATTTACAGTCCTGGATTTTCTACTTTAGTACTGCAGTGTCTCCCTCTGGCAGCATAACAGATCAGACTGATTAGTGATTAGAGATTAAACTGCAATGAATCTGAAACACTGCTCAAAATCATCCAGGGTCCTAGATACATTCATGTGTTCTTCCCTCTACAGGTTTTCACTAGGGTTTAAGTCAGTGGGATGGTCAAAACCTTGATTCTGTGCACAAGAAACTATTTTCCAATGTTCTTAATGTTATATTGTAGATCATTGTAATGTTGCTATGACCAAAACTGCTGCTGGGTTTCATGTGAAATCTCCTGGACCTTCATGGAATCCATGATACCCTGTATTTTAAGAAGATCCCAACATCACAGATCCTTAATGCCACACCGCCTTTGCATGTTTGTTGCCAGGAAGCATTATTTCTGACTCATCTGACCATACAACTGCGTTTTTTGGCATGGACATGGTGTCTAATAGTAGAATTGGAAACTTGGTGAACCCAAAATGCTTCCATCTTTTGCAAATGTCCAAGAAACTTTTTGTTGAAAAAAGATGAAGAAACTTTTGACTCTGTAAAGCATTATCCTTGTTGAAAGTCGAGGCAAAATACACTTGCTTCGTTTTCTAAACTTTTTAATTAATGTTAGTGGACATTTCCTGGCATGTAAAAGACCAAACGTATTTGGAAACCACTATACCCATATGTGTTTTTTGAACATCCCAGTTTAGATTTTGTCCCTATTTGCTGTTTATATAACCTCCACTCTTCAGGGAAGGCTTTCCACCACATTTCGGAGTGAGACTATGGGGATTTGGGTTCATCAAGAGCATTAGTGAGGTCAGGAACTGATGTTGGGTGAGGGACACAATCAACCTTCCAGTTAATCCCAAAGGTGTACACTGGGGTTCTGGCAATAATTTTAAGTCTTTTGCCTGTAACAAACATTTACCCTTACCTTATCTAGTGTAGCTTTTATAGATGTTACCTGGTTTATGAAGATCAACATGCTTTAGTCTCATTTGTTTTGTGTATTTTCTGATCAGCATCATGATGATGAATGATTAAGGAAAGTTGGTCTCCAGATCATAATCTTTTGAAAGCCCACTGAAACAGGAAGTCATGGAGTTTCTGAACACTTTATTAAAAAGATGTGTATCTTACAAATGTGTATGAGTGCCAATGATTTTTACAGATTTGGTTTTGTTAAAATATACATTTATTTTTATTATTATTATTATTATTATTATTATTATTATTATTATTATTATTAAATATTACAATTGTTATTAAATATATTTTTAAATATCTTTAATTTTAGTTAATGGTCATATTTTCAGTGTTAGGTTTCATTAATAATTTTTTTTTTCTCTTTACCAAAGATGCCAATAATTCTGGAGTGGACTTTACTTAATTTAATTTGTCCCACCTTTCAATAGCTCCTCTTGTGGACACACAGTCTTCACACAGAGCTCTTTGTTGATGACGTATACTCGGCGAAGACTACAGGAGACAGAATTAATGTTTAATTCATTGTCTAATATGCTGCATTTCACTCCTGACCTCTTTGACACAGGCAGAGATAGTGTAGAATATGTTTGTTCTGCTCTTGTTCCCTGTAGTAGTTCTTATTGCTCACATACTGTACATACTTTTCCTTTCCTGAAGATATGTGACTACCTTTCTGACATCTCCTGGATGATAACCCTTCATCTAAAACTCAACTTTGACAAAACTGAACTAATCTACCAAGCAACAAAGAGCTTCCCTCTGCTAGACCTGTCAATCATGATCTACTCTATCATAGTCCATCTGACATGCATGGATAAGAATCTTAGGGAATCATGACTAGGAATTTAACTTATCTGATTACATCACTCCAGCCATCAGATTCTGCAGATTTCTACTTCAGAATATTACTAGATATGACTACTGCAAATCTCCTCTTGCTGTGTTTTCTTTATGCACAGTAGCTCCTGGCTGCCTGGTCTTTATCCTCCCCTATTTCTGTCACGTGATACCCCTAATGAGGTTACTTACTTCCTGTTTCAACAAGAATGCAAATTCAAAACTCTTGCCTTTGCATTCCAGGCATGAAAAAGCTCTGGACCGTGTTATCTATATACCCTGGTTCCGATCTGTACACCTGCGTCTTTAGCATAGATTCAGCCTTAAATGCTCAAAGTGACAGATATTTTTATGCACTTTTCTGGCCTTCAGACTGTTGATGGCTTTAATCAGATCGGCTTTTTGCACTTAAATATGTACACACTAACATTTGTTGGTCTACTATCATAACCATTTTATCAGTATATAAGTGTTCAACTTATCAGATCAGTATAAACAAATGAATTATTTTCTCGTTACAGATCTGATGTAAAATTCATCAGGACTCTGTTGGCTTTTAGTGTGAGATGGTTTAACACCTTGAAATTGGAGATGCTTATGAACAAGCACCTGGAACATATCAGGGAGCAGAAATGGGTTCGATGTCACTATTTACTTTAGAGATTGAAACATTTGTATGAAAAAAAAAAAAAAAAGGTTTTTGATTTTGTTTTTTTGGAACTTTTCTATGAAAATATTTCCCCTAGTAGGCTTGAGAAAAACAGAACTACTTATTCTTACAAATTCTTAAAGCCCTGAGTGTCTACTTTCATATGAGCCATTAAGCCCTACTGACAAAGAAATTTAACATTAAACCTTGACACAACAAAACAGGAGGAAAATCCGGGGGTTTTTTTGGCCTCTGGAGAAAAAGAGGATTCCAGTAAGAAACTTGTTGAGGATTCTATTCAGAATTTCCGTCATATTTTGGAATTATTATCGACTTATTATACAATTCCTACAGGAATTGTCTCATAGGACAAGATAGAAATATCCTGTAGGACTACTGCTACAGCATTTTTACAGCACCTTTAGGGTCCTAAAAAGGTCTACATGGGAATTTAATGTGGTTTTTTAAGACATTTTTTTTTTACTAACCAAATAATACTTTTTTGATTATATCTTGCAATTTAATCAAACTCACTTCAACATAGACATTGTACAGAGATTATCAGGTATGTTGTACACTAGGCAACCTGCATTAACATTGAAATGAATAGAAGTGCATAAATAAGTATACACTTACGTTCTATATGAATCTGTTGATACTGTATATAGCTTCCGAATTGATAGATTTGCTGTATAAATATGTATGTATCTTTTGTTACTAGGAGAGGCAGTCAATTTTCGCTAACAGTTAATTGTCAGCACAGTCTTGTATGTAAGAAATGAACTGTTTAAATGACCAATAAAGAGATTGAGATATTATATTGTATGTTATGATTTCCTCCTACAGTACTTTTTATCATTTCTAATAGCTTTTTCCAACAACAAGAGAAATAAAATACAAGTTGAATTCTAATAAGCTTCTAAGAAACAAATAAGATCCCACAGGACAAACTGACAGTAGGATTCTTTGATGGAGGGGATGTTATTTGTTATATTTTATTTGTTATTATTGCATATTATTTCGCAATATAGTGTGAAACGTTCCTTTTGTACTTGTTTATCAGATTATTGCAGATTCGCTGGTTGCTTTGTTTCACTGTGCTTACATGCTTATGTATAATACAGTCAGAGAAGTGTGGAGTTTATGTGTGTGTAATATACCTATAAATACACATGGAATGGAGGCATGTCTTCGTAGGTTGATGGACAGAGTACATCCTAGTACAGGGGTACATCTCCTCTCTACAGTCTATAAGACACAAGACGGTGTCACACTGTTCTTTCTCACACTCCCTGTCTCCAATTGCTGTCTCTTGCTCTGGTTTCTATTGATACTCACCGCCTGGCACTTCTATGACTGATTCTTCTGTTGCTGAAGAAAATAAATAAATAAATTAGATATCTTAACAACAAACGAACAGACTCACTGATCAGAGTGGCTCATATTAAATTATTTAATCAGAAACAGGACAAGTTTCTTCATCCTACCCGTCGGCTGTGCCCAAACAGCAACAAGCCCTGTGTGGAAAAAAATACGATTTTGCAACAACAGTGAGGAGAACAAATGATCCATTGTTGACACCAGTTAACGTAATTGATTTGTGTTGTGCAGTTTGGATTGTTACCACAGAAACAGTACAGAAACACAACGGTGGGGTAGCAGCCCATCTCTCAGAGTAGTATGGGATCTATGGGAAAAAAGGTTGAAGTAAACAGATGGTTTTCCATTTAAATTAACGTTTTAAAGAGGAGTTTGTTATTTTCAATGCTTTGCTGTTGCAACATTCCTATACATTTTGATTTACTTTTACTTTTACACCAACCACAAGTCCTTATTCTTCTTAACATGGTCTATATTTCTTTGTGTGTGTACTCATTTCTGTAAAAGGACACCTCACAGAGCAAGTGAATACAATGATGCACTATGTTGTATATATTCATTTACTAGTTCATATTCATCTTTATCTGGTTTGGGATTTTATAGACCGGAGGAAAAAAAGAGGTTGAAATTCCAACACTGTCAGCATGCTGTGGTGGGGGATGCGGTAGCTTAGTGCTACCAGGAGGTTGTGAGTTTGAATCACAGTTTCACCAAGCTGCCACTGCTGGGCCCCTAAGTGAGGCCCTTACCTCTCAACTGGCCTTTTGTATAAAAATGTGGCCAAAATAAAAGGCAAGTCACTTTGGATAAGGGCATTTGCCAAGTGCCAAATGCCAGAAATGTAAATGTACTGTTCAACAGCATCAGCTACACCAGTTTATCCTAAATGGTCTGTGTCTTTTATTTATTAGCTTTTCTTATGGTTTCACCTGCCAATTATATTATTAACTATTTATTATACAATTATTATACAATAACTATTGTCACAATTTAAATCGCTACATCCCTGACCAGGCAGTTACTAAGGATGCTATAAATTAGCAGTGCTGCACCTTTTTATGTTAATAAATTTGTTCTGTGAGCTTCATATCTGGCATTTGTTTGCTCTTTGTGTGATGTTCTTTACTTCATCCTGTGGGATCCTGATGCAGTCCCCATGCACACCTCTAGTCTCACCCAGATGCCATGGGAGCATTGAATTTCTGGCAAAAGAAGACCTTATAGGTGCGCTTTGCAGAAACAATATCGCAAGCTCTTAAATATTATCTGGTCAGCAGTGGTCTTACTATGTTCCAGGGTAGATGGATGCTGCCACATTGTGTATGGCAAGATACAAGTCACACTAAGTACACATATGGCCTTCTGTCAGTAAATACCTAAACCATGCATTGATATCATATTCTATATATTAATTAACTGGATTTAATAAACTACACTGCTAACGTGCAGTTTTATTTTATAGATAAACATTTTTAAATGTTTTGAATATCTTCTCAAAGAACCAATACCAATATGTACAACTAATAGGTGGATTTATGTTTCTAATCATTTTCAAATCAGTTTTCTCGCTCTCTTTCAAGAAATGTGGAATGTAGCTCAGTCTAATACAACAAGCAAAGGACGGAGAGAGAAAAAGATCCTATTTATTTATTTGCCTCTTCAAAGGTTTTGCCCTGGATATCAGTTACAGCTGTTCCATCTTTCACTGGTCTCTGTTCTCTCTCTCTCTCTCTCTCTCTCTCTCTCTCTCTCTCTCTCTCTCTCTCTCTCTCTCTCTCTCTCTCTCTCTCTCCTTTGCCTTTCTGGACAGTATTTTGGTGAAAAGCCTCCAAGACATGAGTTCACACTAAAGAATGTGCTTTCAAACCCTCCCTGTCTCTGTCTCTCTCTCTCTCTCTCTCTCTCTCTCTCTCTCTCTCTCTCTCTCTCTCTCTCTCTCTCTCTCTCTCTCTCTCACACACATGCACACACACACACACACACACACACACTTTTATATGTGTTGTTCATGCACAGTGGACTAACAAAATAATTTAAATTGATCAATGTATGCATGCATCCCTGTTAAAGTTCATTGATTTGCTCACATACAGATAGACCGATACATTTATAAACACATTTTTCAGTTTTAAAAAGTAGATGTTTCTAAATGCAAACTGATGTCATAGTGAAAACTGCATAACTTGGACAGTGCTCTGTTATTGGTAATGGAATGAGACACTGCCAGAGTGAAAACGCTTATTTCTGAACATCATCAGTTTAATGACAGAGCGTGCATAGCCAGTTTGCTGTAGAAAATGTGATGTTATAGTGAGGCGTGAGAATGCTGAAGGTTAGAGTGAAATTCAAAATAGGCTTGAATACTTACAATTCTCCTTTTGTGGCTCTGTCTGAATCTATCAATTTCTCCTTTCCTTTTCACTCTTTTCCCTTCTTGCTCCTTCTCTCCGCCTCTCTCTCTCCCTCTCTCTCCCTCTCTCTCTCTCTCTCTCTCTCTCTCTCTCTCTCTCTCTCTCTCTCTCTTTTCCAAAATGACTGAATGTGAGCATTAGAAATATCCTGCCTGGCAGATGGCTTCATATGGATGACTAATCAGTTCTGAAAAATATTTACAAAAGCAGTGTAGAAATCTATCTGTCCGTCTGTCTGTCTATCTATCTATCTATCTATCTATCTATCTATCTATCTATCTATCTATCTATCTATCTATCATACAAAAAATGTAAGTCCCAAAGGAATTAGGAAACATAAAAAACTTACAATAGCCTGCTTCCATACGCTCCCACACCCTTTTATTATTTGGCTGTATTCAGAATGAACCATTCATAGCTCATGTTCAAAAGTAATTATGATACATGTGTCTTTAATGAAGTAATTCTGATTAAGCCCAAATAAAGCTGTTTCTGTAGGATGCTGAAGCCATGGTCCTTACAGAGCTTACAAAGCATGCATGCTATCTCATTTGTTGAAAACTATCAACCGGGAGAAGGTACAAAAGAATATCCAAAACATTAGATGTACCATGGAACAGTGCAAAGGCCATCAACAACAAACAGAGAAAATGGAGAATCACACTGACGTCAGCAAAACAGGATGTCCCTTCAAAATGTATAAAAAGTACAAGACAAAAACTTACCAGGTAGGCTGCCAGGTAGTCAGTAAATGTAGTTAGAAGAGTCAAATGCTGCTGAAGCCTCTCTGGCAGTCTGAACTTTATGGAAGAAAGTGCCTGTGTAATGAACTCTTCAGTTACACACTTTGAACACCAGAGATCAGCACAGTCTAAGTTGGATTTTTCTAACTCTGCAAGAATGAAAATGAGTAAGCTGAGATTGTTTCTCCAATAATAAATCGGTCCTTTTTATTCTTTAATTTTATTTTCCAAAGCAGGCCATTTTTCTCAGTTGGCTTTCTCAACAATGTCTACTTCTTGTGAGTCTCAGGTAGTTTATAAGAATGATTTTAAGTGGACTCTTCCTATCTCTGGATTTATTCAGTGACTCTATTTAGAATTGAAACCTGATCAACACGTAACGTACAAAACACAAAAGTGTAAGGATCATTTTGCTTGTTCTTTCCACAGCTCCATTTATAAAACCAGACCCTCACCATGCATGCACACATATTACTGCACAGAGCAGCGCCAGAGCAGGCGGTGGACAGAAGAGCCGACAACACGTTGACGGATGGATTTAGCGGTACCTAGCATGAACCAGTAGCACAGCGTGAAATGAACAAGCTGCCTTGTCTTTTTTTTGCTCTACAAGTGTATTGCAGGAATGGTGTGGTGTCAGGGGCTTGACAAAGCACACACAAGGGCCAGGCTGTGTCGACATGCCAGGCTGTAAACACTGGATCATCTCCAGTGTTGTTTATTGGTGACAGCCATATTTATTTCCCACCACCTGTGAAACTGCTTCTCAAGCCCCAGAGGAGCTCACCTCTCTTTACCAGGAACATTTTCCTGCTGACAATTCTTGTAAATGCTGCATTCAACAGAGCCGGTGACAATTTTATCGAAGGTATCTGTCAAGAGGGGCAGAAATGGACCAATCCAAGCATAGAGCTATTAATGGAGTGGATATTAAATATTAGTGCTAAGATAAAATTCCACAAAACTGACCAGAAACTAGTGTGAGAGCATTTTAGACCTAACACACACACACAAACACACAAACACACACTACGTATAACATAACATATACACTCACTGTCCACTTTATTAGGTGTATTACAGTGAGTATTACACCTGCTCATTCATGCAGTTATCCTGTAATCATGTAGCAGCAGCACAATGCATAAATCGTGCAGGTAAAAGTCAAGAGCTTCGGGTAATATTCACATCAAACTCCTGAATGGAGGAAATGTGTGATCTGTGTGACTTTAGCTGTGCATGGATGTTGGTGCCAAAAGGGCTGAGAAACTGGAGCTGGGATTTTTACACACAACCATTGCTAAGGTTTACACAGAATGATGCAAAAACAGCAGTGAACCTGTGAGCAGAGCATCTGCACTCTGTAACATCTTGCTGAAGAGAAAAATCAGAAGAAAATGACCAGACTAGTCTGAGCTGACAGGACGTTTACAGTAACTCAAATAAGCACTAATTACATCTGTGCTGAGCAGAAAAGCATCTCAGAACATACAGCACATCAAACCTTGAGGTGGATGAGCTACAACAGCAGAAGACTATATCAGGTTTAATTTCTGTCAGAATCTGGGGCTATTATGTGCACAAACTTACCCAAACTGGACAGTTGAAGACTGAAAATGGACCAGGGGAATTATGTTCTTATCTTTAGTTGTCCAGTTTCAATCAGCCTGCATAAATGTGCAGGTTAACATGTTGAGAAAATTTTCTTTTGGGTTTCACTTTTTGAGAAGAAGTCCAGTTCACGCTGTCTGCCTATCTAAGCCGATATATCAGGGAAAGGTAGTGCCAAAAAAGCAAACAGAGTCAGAATTCAAGTAGCAAGTAGCAAATAATCAAGTAGCGTGGTCTTTGTCATTATCTACTGTATGTGCATTACTCATGGGTAACAAAAGGAGTTCAACAATTGGCATCAAAGGTGTCAACAGAGATAGTTGCAGAAGTCACTACAGGTGGGCTTACGAGAAAAGGCAATGTTCATGGATAACAAAAAGCATTAACGATGGACATCAACGGTATCAACAGACGTGGTGGCAGATATCTCTACAGGTGGGCTGACAACGGAGCGTCTGTGCTCAACACAATCGAATACCTTGGTCTTAAAAAAATGATATCGTGGTCATAAGATAAGGTCATATAAAAAAAGACATCATGAAATCGGCACAGCCCATGCCAAGATATATTCAAAATATATCACATGTTCCAATTATATTGGATGGTGAAGTGTATACTCACTCAGAGACACCATAAAATATAGTGTAAATGCTAGTGTTTAGGAGTGCCACATGTATATGCCACAATACTATTGTAAATAATACATTGCTCCAAGTTGAAGAAGATTAATTTATGATAATATTAGAATATAATTCACATAAAGTACAAGAGCATGTGACTTCGATCATCTCTATACCAAAACAGAACTTTAGAGAAAGTACTGTGGATGTTAGTCTTTAAATAAACTAGCTTTAGTAATTAACTGTACATTATATCTAAATTTATTTCCAGTTTGCTTTAATGAGTATTGTAACAGAGGCTCGATCTCTGGTCTCTAACTGCTCCCTTTATGAGAATATATTGTTTGCTCCACAAATATAGAAACAGTATTGGCTTTAACCAGCAAAGAACCAGGTATGGACCACTGTAACTAGTAGCTAGGAATATCCTAGTACTAGTACTTCCCAGTTTCCTCACTTCCCAAGTCTTCTGGTTTAGGGTCTAGCTTGCCTATTATGGATTATGACCAAAAGTTAATAGACACCTTACTGTGCCCATAAGTGCTTTCTGAACATCCCGTTCCACATTTAATCTCCCTTTTACTGTTATTATGAGTTTCACTCTTCTTTGAAGGCTTTCCATTAGATTATGGAATGTGGTTGTTAGTGACCATTAGTGACCATTAAGAACATTAGTGAGGTCAAGCACTGGGGCACAGTCAGCATTCCAGTTCATCCCAAAGGTGTTCAGTGTGGTTGAGGTCAGGGTCCTGTAGAGCTCAGACACCTTATTCTGTGCACAGGGGTTATGTTTGGGTATGTCTTGGTTCCAGTGAAGGGAAGCTGTAATGCTACCGTATACAAAGACATTCTACACAACTGTGTGCTTTCAGATTTGTGACAGTCGTTTGGGGAAGAACCACATATGGGTGTGTTGGTCAGGTGTCCACATATTTTTGGCCAGGTAGTGTACACTGTTAAAAACTGCTGTTAATTTACGGCAAAATTTTAAATCCTGTTATGTTCAAAAGCAGTGCATTACTGTTTTCTACGGTTGGTGAAATGACGTAGACAAAATCTAACGGTATTTTACCGTATTTATTGCACAAAGGAAAGAAAACAGTACTTAACAGTATTTTGGGAACAGAAAACTGGAGCGCGCACATGTGGATTTTCTTTATCTTTGTCTTTATACTGTGACTTAACTGATGAGTGCACCTTTGCCTTGCTCCCTTTCCACAAAATACGTTTGCAATTGCAAATAGCTGTGCAGATAGCTGAAATAATTGTGGATGCTCCATTTCAGTGCTAAACCCATCAACGTGCCAATGGCGTCATAGAGTGGAGCTGGATTTCTGATTCAGATATTCCCCGATTACAAGGCGAGTTCAATCAAACATGGTAATATAAACTTGTCTGCAAAGTAAGCCTTTAAACACTGTAACACTGAAGTCAGATTGACGTCGTAGCACGCTGAAATGATCATCATCTCGTTTGCTAATTTTAACTTGCTATCTTTTCATTTATTGCCTAATATACCTTCCATGTATACTAGACAAAACGTTTATTTCAGTAATGTGCTGCTTGCAAATTTGGGTAAGCTTGTTCTAATTTGTACATAACTGTATTCTGAGGGGAGTTTTTCTTTACTATTGTTGCTGTTTTGTTTCTTTAATGTTGGCTGTATTTTGGATTGCTTCGATCCAAGTTAGTTTGCTAGAATAAGTTAAGTGATAGAATACTCAGTAAGAATAATTTCTGTTCAAAATTTTACTGTTGTTGGTTTGTATTGTAATGTTACTTTTTATTTTGTTGGAGATTTTTTGTTGTTGTTGAGATTTTCTGAGTTAAGTTTTTTCATGCCCAAAGACTGTCCATTTTGACTTGTCAGCATGTTTGAGTGTCAGTTATGTGGGCTGCAATGCATAGTGGCCTATGTGAAGCGCATGAGGATTCACAGCAATACCCCTAACTTGTTTCTTCATTGTTGCATCCAGGACTGTAACAGGAAGTTCGCAAAAGTAGCAGCTTTGAAATCACATCTTTACAGACACCACAATGAGTGTGTGGTGGTGCCTAGATCACATTTGTACGCTGCAGTACACCTTGCATGCCATGTTGCCATGTGTAGTGCCAAATGTGATACACTAACTCAGTTTTATTCCCATTTTAAAGTGCACATTAAAGAGGGACAAAGAGTGACACCTTTAAGCAGTGTGATAAATCATTTTCAGTGATATCTACCTTTGCCTCTCACGTATCAAGGAAACATAAAAATTCAACAGAGGTAAACCTAAGTGAATCCATTGTTGCCACATCACTTGTGACTGAAGCTGAAAGCTTTTAAAATATTGACAGTGATTCTTTGGAATATTTTAGGTGAAAAACCAGGAAGCTGCATTCATAAATAGATGGTCAGTTTTGAGGGGCAAATAATCTGTGAGGGCATCCAGCCAAGTTTTTTATTTCAATGTGGAGAACCAAGCTGAGGCTGCATGCACATTGGAATTCATTCAGAGGTTAAATGCTTAGATTCATATATTCATTTCTCTTCACATTCTCGTTATGTAAACTTTTACCCACACTAATTCTGAATATACGCATTTGTTTTTCAGGCGGTTCATTGGTATAAATCCTGAAAAAGGCACCAAGGGTGGACAAGTCCTGTCAAAGCGGACGGGGAAGGTCGCCCACAAAAAGAAATCAGTCAACACTCGGGTTGCCAGTCTACTTAAGAAACTAATGGCCTTTGAGTGGGACTTCATATAAGTGAACCCACTCATTCACTGACATACCTTACACATACTCTTCACACATGACATAAACATGCTTTTAGTGTGTTAGTTGCACAATTTTTTCAGGTGTTCATGCTTGAATACCTAAATTTTGACTTCATTTTTTTTCCTTTTCCATATTCAGTAATTCTTATTCACTAAGTAGTTCTCTGAGTCACTCATTTAGATTTTTCTAATGTTATATAAATGATTTGTTTATTCAGTTAAGCAAGTTTATTCTGAAGCTTAAGGTTATTTAGTCATTCCACTTGCTTTGCCACAGCCACTAATATTGAGAATATTTTGTGATTAAAGTGGCTTTAAAGTGGATTAAAGTTTTTCAAAGGTGTAATAAAGCATGTGAAGTTACACTGCATTGTGTTAAATTTTGAATGTTTCAAAGGCTACATTTGTACATTGTATTAAAACATGTTTTTATAGCAAGACGTCTAAGGGGTAATTCATAAAATCAAAGAAATATCTAGAAAAATAATTCATTTTTTCTTAGCAGACCATTTCTCAATATAATAACATACTTGTAGTTTACAGTAAAAAAAAAAAAAAAAGTGCAAATAAACATTAATAAACTGTTAATGCTTTTGACAGTAATTTACTGTTAATGTAGAAAATCACAGCTTTATGTTGTATTTCCAAAAACAGTAACAAACTGTAAATTTCAACATCAGCAAGACACTGTTAATTTAACGGTAAGTTGCTGGCCACCGTGCTGCCAGTTACTTACTGTTTTTTAACCAGACAATTTTTAACAGTGTACATAGCTTTATCTTCCTGTGAATTCTGGCCATGATTTGTGGAACAACGCAAAAACATACACAGTTCTTTGGCTTTGCTTTTATTGCATGCATTCACACACATATATATATATATATATATATATATATATATATATATATATATATATTCTTAGGCATCCATCTTGTCTCTTGTCCACAGAAAACATTGTCCATTTTATTCACCAACATTATTAATTCCAACAAATTGTTTATTTGCATCTGTAACATGTGTATGTGAGGAAGAAGTGCAGCTCATAAGTGCATATCATAAAAAGCTCTTATAGGGTTAATCCAACAGCACACCAGGCAGACCTCAAATCATGCCATCTTTATGTTTATTCATCATGTATGTTTATTCATAATCAAGAACTACACAAGCAGGAAGAGGGCAAAACCAGAGAAAGGATGAACATGAGCATAGGTCAGGATCTCAGTGTAACTGATGCAATACATTGGCAACACTTGAGATAAAAATAGAGAAACAAGTGAGGGGTAACATGTCGCAGGTGAAAACAATGAACAAACATCACAAGGGAACTTCCAGTGTGCCACGTCGACATGGAAGCTTCATTTTTATTTTCTCCACCAGTTCTGGGAAACAACCTCTAAAAAGACAATGAGTAAAATGGTGTATTTTTAAATAGTCATTGAAGAAAACACAGGATTACTCTATCTACAAGTTAAAACTAACTGAAACAAGCCAAACTTCAGGTTATCCTGCAACCAACCTTCAGCACTTCAGATGCGCTAACAACAATGTACTGACATTAGGCATGAATTACTTAAAAGAGATCAGAAGAAGCAGAAGGGTGGCTTGACGATGTAAGAAAGAAGAAAACATGAACTAAATACCACCAAGTAGATATGGAAGCAGAGCTTACTGACCAAGAGGCCGATTTCTCCAAGATACTATTCAGATCCATGGCACCTATGAGGAGGGTTATGATATGATACATTTTCTGGAATCTTTATTGAGGGATGTACTTGTTTTTTTCACCAGATGTTCAAAGTAAAATAAAAGCTATCAACCAGGTATTAAGTATAGGACACAATGACCATATAAGGATAGAAAAGGACAAACTGAGATAGCTGCTGTATGTAATTCTCATTGAAATAAATATAGGAAAATGTGTAATTGAGTGAAGAATGTAAGTTTATATAATCAACCAATTAGCCCAAGCTAAAGGTTGCATTAAATCTGTATTAACTGCTGCATGTTTAATAAGCTGAAAGTTAAATATAACCAATAACCAATGACATTATCCTGTGTTAATTTGATGTATAACAGGTGCCATCTTTAGATCTTTGGTTAATAATCACTTACTGAGGTCTGAATTCCAGTAATGAAAATACTTCTTGATCTTCCCTAGCGAGATTATCAGCTTCTGACAGTAGCAAAGGCAGCACAGTGAGTTACCAAAAGCTTTAGCACATGAATATTCAATTTATAGTTTAGGGCCAGTAAAGGTTCAGTGGTCAGAGTGTTCAGAGTCCAGTGAGCATGCAGCTGTGTGTTCAAATCAATGGACTGCCAGAGGCAAACTATAGCTCAACACTAAGACGAAAAAATGGGTTTCTCAGGAGTTCTTTGGATACATGTTAGGCTATGTGGGTAAGTGAACATGTATTGTGAAGTAATATCGGATGTTGTAGTGTAGCAGCAACCTAGATGACTTCCTTCAAATATAAAACTTTCCATAATTTTAAAAACCAGAGTGGTCCTCTAAGAGGGTTAGAAATTATTTGAGCAAATCTGCTTCATTACATGGTTGTTATTAAACTGAATATTTCATAATATTCCCAAGAATGAGAGTGTGTGTGTGCCCTGCGATGGGTTGGCACTCCGTCCAGGGTGTATCCTGCCTTGATGCCCAATGACGCCTGAGATAGGCACAGGCTCCCCGTGACCGGAGTATAGATCGGATAAGTGGTAGACAATGAATGAATGAATAATATTCCCAAGGAAAAAAAAGTTATGTTAAAGTCATGTTTACATTTTGCATTTTTAGTTGGTATGCATTACAAAAAAGGTCTCTGTTTCTCTATTCCTGTCAATAACTGCATGTAGAAAGCACCATGACAGTTGTGTAGTGTTGTGTAGTTGTATAGTTAACACTATATTTTGTTCCTACTTCACTCTAATTTAAAGTAAAATGTATAAATTGCTGGTGTAACCAAGGACTTGAGTTGTTTGTTTTTTTGCATCCCAAGAATTTTCTGTAGTTTGAAAAGCAAGGTGTGGAAAGTTTTGCTAGTTTGCTGATGTTGAGCAGCTTGACAGTTAAGGCTCTGGTAAACTGATCAGAAGGTCAGGAAGTGAAACCCCAGCACTGCTAATCTGCCCCTGTTCTGCCCTTGAGCAAGTCCCTTAACCCTCTGTGCTCCAGTGGTGCTGTATCATGGCTGACCCTGTGCTCTGACCTCAGCTTCCTAACAAGCTGGGATATGTGAAGAAAAGAATTTCACTGTGCTGTAATGTATATGTGACAAAATAAACACTGTTTCAGTGTATCCTTAACTGTCTATATTTACCTATGTTAGCTCACTTCTTTGCTCAAGTCAGGTTAGACCAGCTCTGATTCCAGTAGCTAAAACATATTGGCTATGCATCAAGTTAAATTCTGGCTAATTTTTAGGCTAATTATTTACATGATATTTTACTTTTGATTAATTTTGATTTATTTGCAAGCTATTGTAGTAGTTGTAGTAGCTATCGTGTTAGTCATGTCTACGACAAGCAGAGCGCTATTGAAGTTCTCAGGCAAAATGAGGTTAAATGGCTTTGCATAAATAATAGAAAATTAATAAAATAAAATATGACATTAATCTAATTTCGGGGGGTTTGGTGGCTTGGTGGTTAGCATGTTTGCCTCACACCTCCAGGGTTGCGGGTTCGATTCCCACCTCCGCCGTGTGTGTGTGGAGTTTGCATGTTCTCCCCATACCTCGGGGGTTTCCTCCGGGTACTCCGATTTCCTTCCCCGGGCCAAAGACATGCTTTTTGGGTTGATTGGCATCTCTAAATTGTCTGTAGCGTGTGTGTGTGTGTGTGTGTGCGCGTGCATGTGTGTGCCCTGCGATGGGTTGGCACTTCATTCAGGGTGTATCCTGCCTTGATGCCCGATGACCCTGAGATAGGCACAGGCTTCCTGTGACCCGAGAATAGATCAGATAAACGGTACAGACAATGGAAAAAATGAACAAATTAATGTAATGTAATGTCATCAGTTGAAAACATTTAAAAGTGCTTTTTTTTGCATTTTTTGGCAGAATGCTTCCACTTTTAACAAAGATTTTCACACATTACCTTCAATTAAGTAAGTCATTGCTTTGTCTACTCCTGGGCAATACTGATGATGAATAAATCTTGGCTTAGATGATTAACTACATGGTATTAATATGCTTGCTTGAACCCAGTAAACATTGCAAGGCATTTTTTACGCATCACTGATATTGCATAATGTTTTATTTGAATATTATTAATAGGTTATTAAAATGTTTATCCTGTGTGTCTAAGTTTAAATGAAAGAGCATTCAACCATGGTTTTTGCTGAGACCTGCACGTTCTGCTTATCACATCACATCTTTTTCTTGGCTTCAGTCAGTCAATCATTCTCAGGCTACCTCTTGGTATCATCAGCCATATCTTTTTCTTCATTTGTCTGTCACTCGATCCTTTTGTTGACTCTGGGCACTATTTGTACCACATGCTGAGTCCTGGCATGAAGCTGAGTATAAGTTTTTTTTCTGTATAATGTTTGGAAGGTCTGCTGGACATCCATCACGTCTGTGTTGGGATCCGTGTCCAGTGCAGTGTTAAACCAGAAGTCAGTCAGTCTGACGAAAGAGAATCTAACATCATGCAAATGTTTCACTGATAACACTAATATAAAGCAATCTGATATCATACACAAGTCAGCTTTAGGACCTGTTACATCTGAACAGTTCAAGAAATCCTGTGACACACAGATAGCACTCAGTTCCTCAACAAAGGATGTACCTGAAACTATTTTAGATTTGATATCAATACAATAATTATGTATTAGATATAAAACATTTATTGTATTGCATGTATTAGTGCATGCATTAAAAAAGCAAAAATATCTTGTGCCCTAAATGTATGCAAATACAAATATGTTCAGAATGCTAAATATCTCTCTCTTTCTCTCTCTTCTCTCTCTCTCTCTCTCTCTCTCTCTCTCTCTCTCTCTCTCTCTCTCTCTCTCTCTCTCTCTCTCTCTCTCTCTCTTCTGTGTGTGTGTGTGTGTGTGGGTGTGGTGTGTTTAAAGCATTCATAGTAACAGGGCTACATGGTATAAATGACTAGTTTGATTAGATTATGGGAAATATAACTAATAAAATTCATTAGAAAACATTGCATGAGTAAGACATTACAAAACAAAAAAGTATTGCACACATCTCTAGCTGAGGTTGAGGAACTGCCAGAGCCTGAATTCCTAGACCATGATGACAGAGCTGGCATTTCTACCTCTCTTTTTTACAGTATGCTGCAGAGTGTCTGGGACCAAAGTAGTAGTTCAACTTAATCTTAAATTTACCCTCTCAAGAACTACCATTACTACCATTATACACAGTGTTCATGGAAATGCAATTTAAGGATTTTGCTTAGTCTTATATATATTCCTATATATTCCTTGGTCTTATGTTTAAGGGAATTTGGCCTATGTGTTGCCTCATATTTATACTCCTCAGATAGATAGATAGATAGTTTAAGATAGATAGATAGATAGATAGATAGATAGATAGATAGATAGATAGATAGATAGATAGATAATAAAAAAAAAAACTAGGTGTAATCTATGAATATGTCCATTATAATTGTATTATACAGAGAAGATGTAGCAGAATGTACAGGGTGAAGCAGAACTGCAAGGTGGTGAAGTGTAGTGAGACATAGTGTGTCCTAGCGGTGTAGTGTAGAGTTCAGAAGATTTATGGTTGTGGGGAAAAAACTGGCCCTGAATATATTTGGTATATTTAATTTTTATTGGAAATTGAATGTAATCAAATAGAGTCCTGAAAGATCACTGCTCAGTGATAGAACAAACACAATATTACACTTTAACTTTTAACTTTTATGATTTAAACTTTTTCAATTTTTTAGGGAACTGGATCTGCATCTGGAGGACATTTTCTGTTTATTTTTTCTTACCTCTGTATGAAACACATACACATATATTGCTGTTACAGGAAAATAACCAGCTCTGGGGCTGGTAATAGTAACCCACACCTCTCTGTCACTGATTATTTTCCTATAGCTGCACACCACATAATGTTTTATTACATGCTTAATATACTAAGCTGCTTTTCTGTAGAAAAAAATGTATTATGTAATTTATGCTGCATTTCCATTTTTAATGTAATGTAATTTATGCTGTATAATTTATTGCATGTAATTTATGTAGACATTTGCATTTTTAATTGCTTTCAACTGAATAAGATTAGATAGAGTTAGGAGAGAGAGAGAGAGAGAGAGAGAAGAGAGAGAGAGAGAGAGAGAGAGAGAGAGAGAGAGAGAGAGAGATTGATTAGACTTGTGAAGTTTGGTGATTTGCTCTGGACTGGACTGAACTGACAGTGTTCCCTGTGAGCAAAGTGAGTAAATGAGTGTGTGAGAGAATGACGGAGGGAGTGAGAAGTAAAAGCAGGGAGTTGAGGCACTGTGAAGGAGTGCAGAGCAGGACAGTACGAGGTGCTGATGTGTTCGACAGTGTTAGATGGTTCTGTTACTATTTCTAGAAGCGGTGACTCCACTGAGGCTCGCAGAGTACATTCAATTTGATGGGCTGATGGAGAGAGAGTGCCAAAAGAGTTCAGGTCAGGAATGGTACAGAATCAAGAAATGAATTGGAAAGGAAATACAGCATTTTAGAATGACTTAATGAAAAAAATCCCACAGAATTGCATAAAGGAGTCAGCAGCTTTAAGGGATATGACAGGATGTGACTTGTAACTCGATGGATTGAGGCCAGGAATTGTGAAATTGGACTTGGTTTCACATGACTGAAATGAGCCACTAAATCCCTGAGCAACATTAATCCGATCCCCTGGCTGCGTATCTGTGTTTAGTATCATTTTGTAACACATTGTCCCAGACAGGTTTTGTATTTCATGACTTCTTGACCTATTTTTTTAATAGCGGTTACAATTCACACTGTTGAACCATATCGGACAACCCCAAATAAGAAAAAAAAACAAAAACTTTTTATTAGAATATTTCACATCAGACGTTACAGACATACATGAAGTTGCACTCCATACAGCAAACATTTAATAACAAACTCACAGTTACACACAGAATTAAACTTTTTTTTTTTTATACAGGTTTGTCTGAAAAGTTTGCACGTTCAGGAAAATATTGCACATTGTTTAAAAGTAAGGTTAAATCAATCTCAAATAAAAAAAAAAAGATGTAATTTACAAAATTCTCAATTATCTTAAAATCCCTTAAAAATAGTCTTTGTGCCTGTGATTCTAACTTAGCTGCACTCAGCTCTCAGGTGTCTATAGTATGAACACTATTAGAGTCAGTTTGCATGTTAAACAAGCTTTTAAATTCCTCACTATTAACACCAGTAGCTCATGACTCTCAAGTATGTTTCCTGCCATAGTCATATTTTTTGTTGTTTATCTGCTGTGCTTGAAAGTTGGTTTATCTGTCCCTTTCTTTGCAAGATTATAGTTGCACCTAATCAAGCTTGAGGAATGTCAACATACATGAGGTTATATATGTTTTAAACTTCATATAACATCCAAAAGTTAACATATAATCATGTAAAAGTCTTTTTCATCTGTTCTGCTTGTGTGTTGATGATACTCGGTTTTTAAGGAAATGGATTACCTACGTTAATTTGACCCACGGTATTTGCTTAGGCCATATTCCAATCTATTTTTTGTAGCACAGTGATGCAAGGAAGCCTATTCCAGGCGGCTCGGGGCACAAGGCAAGGGACACTTTAGACAGAGTGCCAACCAATCATTGGGCCAAAAAATCCGCAAACAAACACAACTTTTTACTTTGGAAAAAAAATTTTTTTTAGAGGGTTGGCCTTTAAGTTTCCCCCCCCAATCCCCCACCCCTTTTGGGATTGGCTGGAAATTTCCATGATAAAACCATGAGCCCAAACCCTAGGGTAGGAATTCCCCGATGCACAGGGAGAACATAAAAACTCCACGTACACAGGGCAGAGGCAGGACCCAAACCCTGGAGGTGTGAGGCAATCATGCTTGCTAGTAAGCCACCATGTCCTCCTAGAGCTATATTAATTTGTAAAATTATACATATAATAGTTACTGCATAAAATTAGTATAATTATTTGAATAGTTGCTATGGCAACTTGGCAGAGTGCATTTCAGAAAGGATGTGATTCGTATTTTAAATGATATGTATATTAATATATCAGCTGATACATAACAGTCACTACACAGTATGAGGACGTCACTTCATACACTCTATTCCAAAATATGAACACTTTTCAGTATAAAATACAATTTTAGATAGCAGCTTTCCTCGTTTTATCTCTCCCTTTTCCTTTCCCTCTCTATGTCTTCCTCCAATCCTCCTCCTCCTAATATCTTTCTGGCTTCCTCCTGTGCCTCCTGCTGTCTCATCTTCTCTTCTTTTTCTGTTTTCAGAAGCCAGGGTCCACCAAGGTAGGATAGGACCTCATCAGCCATGGCGCGGTACTTGGGCAGTGGGTGCAGGAGTCTTCTGAGCAAAGTAAGAGCTAAAGTGCTTAAAGATTCAAACTGAGAAGGCACAGGTACCACTGTCTCCTCCTCTCCAATGTTCTTTCCTTTGTCCATTTGCCTGTTTTGTCCCATGTCCCTGTCCTCCTTTTCTTTAATGTTGTTGAACCAGATACAGAATTGGCGGTAACCTGGGTCATCCAATGTGCTCTCCTCCCACGGGAAACAACTGGTGAGCAGGCAGTATGTGAGGATCCCCAGAGCCCAGCAATCTAAACTGGGCTCCACTGGCATCCAGATATCTTTTTTCTCCTCTGTCTGTTGGTTTCCTTCTTTCCTACTTTCTTTCTTCTTCTGCTTGGCCTGTTCGACCTCAGGGACACAGAAGGGGGATTCGTACCAGACAGCACGTACTTGGGTGCCGTGAGGGCGTACAAGACCGAAGTCACCTAGTTTGACCCAGCGACAGTTTGGAGCACACAGGAAGACATTTTCTGGTTTTATGTCACGGTGCACAAATCCCAGGGAGTGTAAGAAAGACACAGCACCACTTAATTGGGACATCACACTCTGAGCCTGCACTTCGCTCACCCCCACCTAGACAGAGAGAGAATAAAATAATGCATAAAATGAGAGGAACAGATTTTAAAAATTGAAGATCCAGGAAATTTAATATTCTCAGCGGCCTCTGCTTAGAACTACTGTGTCCTTAGCTAGCACTGGGTTGATGACAGGGCCAGGTGTTTTCACTGTGGAGTAAGAACACATGTACAGTATATGTATATGCCTGTGCGCGTCCTGGCCACCCACTTCCCTGAAGAAACCTTTCAGCGCTGCTATTAATCTTAATGTAATTACATCAGTACATGTGTCTAATGTCAAACTTTACGTCTGATATCTTAGATGTGGTATATCCCACATCAGGGTATTTAATCATCTCCACAGTGTTACAGTATCCTTGAAGAGAATCTCCTAATAAGCAAAACTAAAATGTAACCTAAGTCTTAGCAGAGTAAATCACACACAACTAGCTTTCATTTTTTTTCTTTCTCTTTTCTTTTTTGTTAATAGGGATAAATAGACTTCATTTAACTCACATCGGACACAATGACATCGTAGAGATCTCCATACAGAGCAGCCTGCTGGGCGAAGATATAGTGGGACGGTGTAGAGAAAAAGATTCCAAGAGCACGTGTGAGAGAGGGATGAGTGCAAAAGGAGAGGGAGAGGTTGTATTCACGTAGAAAGGTGTGGAGAGTCGTAGAGCAGCGAGGGAAGAACTTCAGTGCCATAGGAGTGCCTGGGGATCAAGGAGGTCAAAGATTATCCCATGAATTCTACTTTGATTTACAAAATATAGTTCCTTACTGTCCATTTAAAATTGACAACAAAATAAAACATCAAGAATAAATCACAGCATGACCCTATTAGTCTCCAGACTTTCCAGATTAGAGAGAATAGACAGAAACTGACCAAATAATCAGATATGCAGTATTAAAACAGAAGAGATTCAACAGCTGGATTCAGCAGGACACATGCTAAAAAAGGTTGGAGGCAGTTCTAAAGACAATGGATTTTTACGTTTTATATATATATATATATATATATATATATATATATATATATATATATATATATATATATATATATATATATATATATATAATGAAGGATATTAATAAGGATATATGGTACAAATACAAATAACTTTTATTGTTCTCCATATTGGTTATAGCTGTGTTTGAACGCTGACACAGTGTTTCAGCAGACTGAAGTGAAATACTGTAGTAGAGACACAATATGAAAAAACTAGCTGGAGTTCAGCAACTCTAGATTTCAAAGCCTTGTGTAGGTTTACATGCATTTATATATAAAATTTTAGCTGAAGGAAGTTCATTAGACCAGAGACTAGCTACAGCTAAAGCCAGTATAGGAGAAATTCAGAAAGAACTTTTACAGACGTTTATGGATTCATTTTGTTTGTCGTCTCTTTTCTGATTAGTGAACTGACAACATGGCTTGTTTGATGATGTGAACAGACTGGACTGGGGAGTACATGTTTAAATTCTCTTTGTTTATTAGTCTGATCTGTTGTGTCTGTGGTGCTAGTCAAAACTAATGTGAAAAAACAACCACTTTTCACTGGGTGCAGTACTACAAAGGTTAAAAGTCATTTAGGCATTTAAATCTTTGTAAGCAAGGAATTGTATGTGACTGGACCTTTCCAAATTTGAGTTGAATACCTATGACCTAATTAATTAAAGTGTAGTGTGTTTTCCCTTGTATCACCAACCTCTCTTTTTGTGCACAGCCAGCATGACTTTGCCGTATGACCCCTCTCCGAGCTTCTTGATTACTTGAAAATGCTCTGCAGTCACCATGGACGTCATACACTGAGCTGTGAGATAGCACAGCTCGTCCAGATCCCGTGCGGCGTCCTGATAACAAAGATAACACACCACATATTCTGTGTCAGTTCTCAGAAGGCGTTGTTCCGATAAACGACAACGTGAGGGAAAAAAAGCATACAGTTTAGAAGGGTGTATGTCCGTATGGGCTTTCCCGCCTGTCAGTCAGTAAACTGGCTTACTACACTCTAACATCAATCAGCCGGGGAACATGGAACACAATAGCAGTAGCCTATTAATGCTTACAGCTGCTCAAAATAGTCACCCAAAGTATTTCTTCTAATCTTCATGTAACATAATCTAAACTCCGACAAAACATTGTCTAAACCCCAACTATATTTATCGCCGACCTTTTCTAAGTAGAAGTCTTTTGTGTATATACATATGTGCTGATAACTGTTCATTTAAGGATGTTTGCTATGCTGGCATATCCCTTACAGTGTGCAATAACTCTATGCAGCTGCATTGCTCCACAAAGACCACACACAAGCAGTATACCATCTAATTGGCTGGCTTTAACAGGTATTTCATTATTAGCGAGCTTGAACACGCGTTACGGGAGACTGAAGTGTGTACTACATATGCATTGCGTGTTTAGTGTTGCTAGGCTGTGTGAAGTGGGCGATGCAAGCTGTTTTTTCTTTGCTGATAAGGTCTCCAGAAGTAGGCTTTGATGCACTGCCAAACCCAGATGTACATCCCCGCAACTCTCAGTGCATTTTCCATGCAAGCTGGATCTCAGATCTAAAATAAGGTTGAACACCAGTTTGACCTGGTCAAACTTCTCAAACTGTCACTGATCAAGATTTTTTTCCTCATTCATAAGTTGAATCTAGGTCACTAATATTCTACTATATTTGATATGGATATGCCCTAATTATGACTAGATCTCTAGTGATGTGTTTTAATCATGTTTTTTGGAAGGTCTTTGGAATCATACAGCCATCTGAATATTTAGCAAGGCATGGTATAATTTGTAAGAGTCATTTTGTTACAGATCATGCGGCTTTTATTCTAATTATTAATAATGAGCTAATTCTAGATCACTAACTTCCTTCTAGTAAATTTGATATGGCTGCGTCTTTACGATTATATCTTCATAAGCAGTTTTAAGTTTTATTGGAGCGTCAGAAGCCTGGTGTATATTTAGCAAGCCATGTTAGTGCCTTTTCACTACTTTCACAGCTCAAACATAAACATGTTAATATCCTTAACATATAAAGCTCACACAAATTAAAAACTTTAATTTAGAACACCACAGCTTCATCTAAACCCATCCCATCCCAGAAAAATGATGAATTGTTATACTCTCAGAAGAGGGTACTATCACTTGTCAGTGAAATTGAACTGTTTGTACTTGTTGTATGGTTCGTTCACTTGGAAACGTGAATGTAGTATACCTTTAAAACTCATTTAAGGTACAGTTGTGAGATTTATATTACATATCTTAAATAGGTTTGGCAATCTGGCTCTAAAAAACTGAAGTGATAAATCTTCTGGATGCTGATTTTAAACCACACATTAATAAACTTACTAAAATGTATAACCTAAGAAGTATATCACACTAGAGACTCTACCTCTGGTTACAAGATGCCACGAAAATGATCTGTGCTCTTATTGATCTGTGAGATCATATTAGACCAGTTTTAGGTTACTTCATTAGCTGCCTGTTTTCTTTAGAATATTACTAGTTTTGAAGTCTTTCAATGTCAAAACCTCCATATATCTCTGAATATCTGATCAACTGTATTCCAGGTCATGACTCTAGATCATCTTCTCCATATTCTTCATACCAAACTTAAACAGGGTAGTGAAGTATCCTTTTTTATGCCAAAGAACTGAACACTTGTCCATCCATCGCCGATTAAACAAATTAACAAAACAAAATATTAGTAACTGGTAAAAAATTTTCCCCTTTAGCATTTGACTATCTTTTATTATTTTTCTTACTTTTACAGGAATGTTATTTTTATATTACATTTATATAGCTGTGTATCTTAGTATTTTGTGGTCTTGCTTTGTTCATTTTAAAGTATTTTGAACAAAGATTATAGATTATCCATTGTCCATTTACTCTCCCAAAGGAACGGTGAAAGAATTCAACTTAAGCAAAATACCTTTAGTACCTTTATGGTGCATCTGAACTAGTTTGGATTAATTATGAAAACCAAGGATACAGTAGTGAACTACTATAAATGCCACAAAAGATCATACATTGATACATTTCAGCTATGTAAATGATAAAATGATCAAATGCACGACTGTCTGATGTCTGTAGACATCAGTATCTTCATTGCTGATCCTTTGCAAGGTCTGTAACGTAACCATTTTTGGTTCCTGCTTTTCCCAGCAACATTTTACCATCTGTTCTATCTTCAGTGAGGGAAATGCATGCTCAGCAGGGTTTAAGACAAGTTATTCATTATTATTATGATTTGCTTTACCAGTATAGATTATTGAAAACTCTCATTAAACTTTCTGATGCTCTGAAAAGTTTCTGATTCTAGTATAAATGTGGTTAAATGTAAATATTATTGCACTAGAGATTCAAGAATTCAAGAAACTCAAGAAAACAAGAAATTGTCACTGTCCTTTATATTTTGTCACATCCACTTTTGAGCTAGTGCACCTGTCAGAACATCACATGCTGCTGACCCTGCCGGCATTTTGTCCCTGTAACATAATCCACCTCAAGTCTCACCGGTATAGATACTGTGATGCTTTTGTAACACCTTTTGCTATGTTTTGGTATGGCAAGAATCACTGCCATTTTCTTATTAATATATCATTTACCATGCTCTCACATCAAGTCTACTGTACATGATAGTGTTTTATTATGCAGCTTTTTTTATATGAGGTAACTGATCTCACAGGGTTGTTAACAGATCGTTAACAGGTTTTAAACAATCCACTCATTCATGTAGTGACTAGGTCTGCAAAATTAATACTCTTACTACTACTATTAATACTACTATCACTAATACTAATAATAATCATATTAATGATAGTGACTAGGTCTGCAAAATGACTACTCTTACTACTACTACTATTACCACTAATATTGTGACTACTATCACTACTATTAATATTACTCATACTACTATTATAACTACTATTACTACTAGTAGTAGTAGTAATAATAATAATAATCATAATAATGATAAATTTTATTCATGTATTAAATATAGATCATGTCATTTAGTATGTTTAATGCAGATTTACCTTCCAACAAGTCTGTCTAAAACAAATATACAATAAATAAATTCTGAGATTCATTAGAATCTGAGATCTCAGTATTGCAAAACTACAAAAGAGAATTCTACTTACAGACATGACTGTATAGCCAGATTAGGTATCTTGTAAAATCTTTACACGTCTTCACTCTGTCTTGTACATTTGTGTAGGATGGCACACTTATCTACCATTTAAATGCAAGTACGCTGGAGATCAGTGAGTGTATGACTATCAGTGAACTTTTGTGTCTGAGCGTCTGACTTCTGCCAGTCTGTTGCACCATACATCCAGCAGTGTGTGTGTGTGTGTGTGTGTGTTTTTATAGGCCTCTGGTTGGTGTGCTTTCTAGCTCGTTAATCTGTCTGTCTCATTAGTCCCTACCCATCCCATTCCCATACTTCTCCCATTCGCTCGTGCTGCCTCTACGATCCTAATCCACTCTCAAGTTTTCCCCACCGTTTTCATGTCCCCCTCTCACTCTCTCCTGTCTCTGAGTCTTAGTCAGTGAATTCCTCACAGTGATTTGGCTTTGAGTTCTAATCAGCAGCATTCCCAGTTAAGCATGACTGAAATAGATAAGACGATGTTTCCCCCAAGAGTGTTTAATTAGCTTTGGGCTACTGTTCTTCAGGCTAGTGTTAGTGTTACACTCAATTTCTATGATCGAAATCTTGCTACTTTTTAGAGATTTCATTTTTAAAAATATGATAAAGATATGTTAATATTGGGCATTGACTTGAATGCACTGTGCAAGGACTTGAGCAACAAAGGCTATTTTGCAAATAAATTTTGCAACAAAAAAATTATATTTTAAATTAAAAAATGTATCATTAGAAGACTTACACCATGACCTAACATTTAGAATTGACCCAATAATACATCATAAACAAAATCAATCATCGTAAAACATACAAGATTTGCAAGATGAAGCAAGGAAGGAAGGAAATGCAAGACGATATTATATATTTTATATTCATATTAAACTCTGTGTCAAATGATAGACAATGACAAAAAGTGTTCTTACTTTTTCCATGCATTATTCAGTTCAGTGTTTGATGTCAAAAAACTCCAAGAACTGAAAAACTATTACATCATAAACTGTATGATCATCAGTGCCTGCATTTCCAGCCTGTCTCAATTCCACTGGATGCATATTTACCCTCTCCAGGTTTAGAACATTGTAAGGCATACTAATGTTTTCCTTGGCATTAGGATTACCACTGCAACCTAAAGCTATCAACCGTATCGACTCCGCTGAACACGGACATTCTGCCATCGGTTTGATTGACAAAACGAACAGCTGAAACTTCCAGAGAAAGTCTCGTTACAGCCATATCCTGGACTGGGGCCAATCCCTCCTCTCTCGCGACTGCCAGCTTTCACACTGCTTGTCGCAATCTCTTTGCCTTCACCTTCTCAAATGGATTTCCCAGGGTACAAACTTGGCCAACTGTAAGTAACACAAGGCAAACAGTCCCTGTTATCACGACCGTGGCCATGCAGCTCCGTCCAGCTGGCGCATTGTTCATCATGTGGCCATGGCAGCGGCGGTGTTTCTGCTGATCCTCTAAATCGTAATGCGAGGAGTCATTAGCAATTGTTACATGATGTTGGTAGAAATATTTTGGGCGTGAATGCCATATGTGAGAACTATTCCAAGCAGTGCTTAATAACCACAGTGAAACGCACACCACAGTTTATACTCATAAATATACAAGTGTTAGGAATTGCATTGATAGTGGAATTGAATATACTGTATATCCTTTCCACACGATGGGAATTACAAAACACATTTATTTTGCTTCTCTGTCTATCTTTTAAACTATAAGGCTCACTGATGTTTTTTTTGTTGTTGTTGTTATTGTGGCCGAAAGTGCTTGATGTAGTTTGTTGTAGTTTTTCCTCAAATTCTTGTGCTTTTTGTGTGTGTGCTTTTTTATGGAAAACTACTTGAATTTGTGAAATAAAAAGCAAATGATTCTTCTTTGGGTGTGGGGCCGGGGCCGGGGCCGGGGCCGGGGCCGGGGCCGGGGCCGGGGCCGGGGCCGGGGCCGGGGCCGGGGCCGGGGCCGGGGCCGGGGCCGGGGCCGGGGCACGGTGGCTTAGTGGTTAGCACGTTTGCCTCACACCTCCAGGCTTGGGGGTTTGATTCCCACCTCCGCCGTGTGTGTGGAGTTTGCATGTTCTCCCTGTGCCTCGAGGGTTTCCTCCCCCAGTCCAAAAACATGTGTGGTAGGTTGATTGGCATCTCTAAATTGTCCATAGTGTGTGATCGCAAGAGAGAGTGTGTGTGCCCTGCGATGGGTTGGCACTTACCAGGGTGTATCCTGCCTTGATGCCCAATGATGCCTGAGATAGGCACAGGCTCCCTGTGACCCGAGCATAGTTTGGATAAGCGGTAGAGAATGAATGAATGAATGAATGTTCTTTTAAATTACTTCACTAATTAGTGAAGATGCATATGTAATCAGCTAAAGCTCTCTTCCATTCATGTGAGGCAAAAATAAGTACATCTATCAAAGAAAGTAATTCTTTGATAGATGTACTTATTTTTGCCTCACATGAATGGAAGAGAGCTTTAGCTGATGCATTCTGGCTCAAATCTGTAGAAATCTAGAAACTTTCAAGCTCGCTTAATTTTGCATTCGTTTCTGTGATGGCAAAATTGCACAATCCTGGTCCAGGCTTTCTCAAAGCACTGCACATATTCTGGCCATTTAACACATGTTCACTGCTCAGCAGTGAAACAATATGAAACTTGTTCTTTGAAGGTGTTTTCTGTATTGTTTCCAGCTTTTGTCCAAAGACTTGCACCCCAAAAATATCTATGTGCAGAAATGTGTATAATTTTTCAGCTTGAAAACATTTCTGGGCAGAAATTCAGAAAACCTTTGCTCTGATCAATTTAAAGAATGTGCAGAAAATATACTTTTTAAATGCATGAACCTTTTAGCCTCCACTGTGCATCTTCACCAGGTCAAAATCATGACATAATTCACTTCCTTACAAACAATAAGGACAAATCTGTTTAGTAAAGCAACATTTAATTCAACACATCTGTAGCATTTATCATGTTTTTCTTCTAAACTGAAGTTTAGAAAACAGCTTTTCGTGAATATTAATAACTATTGTGTTTGACTCTCATCTCTATCTCGTTATACTCAAAGTAGTATTGGCAATGCCAAAACAAATGTCAGCTATAAAGAACAAAAATGAAACACACAGAATCAAATTTGCATTGTTTAATTTGTTTTATTTTTTGTTTTGGTTCTGCTTACACAACAGTGAATCGCATCATTCTGAAAGAACATCGGATAAAACAGAGCGATGTGTGCGTTCATCTCTAGAGTAGATGAGCTAGAATAATGAATGTGAGTACTGGAAAAACAAACAGCATTTAAATGTGCAGGTCTGGCTAGACAGCACACGATGAACAATATCTAATAGTGTGTGCAGGACAAATATACCTGCTGCAATTGGCACATGTAGATATTGTCTTTTGTTGTTATGCCCTCCTGGCAAAGCTTTTTTTTTGCCACCAGCTGCAGTCAACAATGCTGAAAAGTCTTTGTTAGACATGGAATATTCATAAAATGTTAATAGATGTACACACACACACACATACACACACATACCACAAACGAAAAAGTGACTCACACTTACTTTAGGCACAGGATGTGCAAACAGACTGAGGATGTACAGAGTGTATCAGGAACCTCTCGCCATGGCCACAGATGCTCAGGGCTTGTTCTCTAATTTGGATATATAACAGATCACAAATGACTTACCTTGTGTCTTTAACATGATGAATTCATGTTATACTTTCATATTTCCCCTGACCTGTTTGTTTTCAAGTATTCTTTTCGACCCAATATTACTTTAAGATTAGCTTGACCTGAGGACTTTCTGAGGGAGGTAGTTGTGTGTAAAATCTCTCTATGGCATTACTTTTTAGCCGCTCCCTGCAGGATCCCTGTACTGATATATGACGCAATTTGAACCTTTCTGGGAAGATTTCTTAAAAAAAAAAGGAGTAGTTGTGCCACTTGTTTGATATGTGTTTGTCTCACGTGAAAATTATCTCTTTATTCCGAATAATATATTCGTATTTGGTTTCATAGCTATGCTACGTTTTCTAGCTTGGTGAATATAATACGTTAAAATAATACAGCAATTTTTAAATGAGTGCATAAAACTGCTAATAACATTTCTTATATATGTGTGTTCATTATACAGCATGTTGAACAGGCCCCTAACATGAAGCAGGGCATTGCCTCTAAGTGGACGATGTGTGTTATAGCAGCAGATGACACTTGAGCATATGGTGCATGGGCACAGGCAAATAACAGAAGGTGTTTATGTAAAATATTCATAGCTCAGGCACCTTGCATGATAATGGGTTTAAGTTCCAGCCCCTAGGATTGTTGGAAGTTAACAAGCGTGTATAAAATAGATTGTATCGGTTCATGTCAAGATTACTTATGAGGGGTTATTTTTAGATGGCTTTAACCTTTCATTACAAGGGTAGCAGACAGTCTGCTAGCCTGAAAAGTTTATATAGAGAACAGATTCTCAGTTTCAGGCTTTGAGAACACTATATCCACAAGTGGGATTATAATAACGTTAAATGTTGAATCAGTATTGCATGAGATCCACAGACCTGGGATTATCCACTACAGTGTTTCTGATTGTATATAAAAATAAGTTAAAGACCAAATCTGGGCCTGTATCGTTAAACTGAGCTCTTCACTTAGTTTATCCTAAGTGCAGTTTGTGTTAATTGTTTGATTAAATCATGAAGGGTTTGATAATTGTCTTTACCTAATGAGTTGGATCAGGTGCATGGAATTAGAAAGAACAAAACAAAGTCCAAAGCTTGGGAGCTATAATTTGAGTATGGTTGTATTTGCCTTTAGTTTTAGAAGAATGTAAGGACTATCTAGGAAATGTAAGGATCCTAACCTTTAGATAGGATCCAGATACAAGATTTCATTCACCACTTCATTCTGTTCAGGGAATGCAGTGGATCCAGAGCCTATCCCAGCACCATGGATGTAATGCCAGCCCATCACATGACACAATGCATACACTAATTCCCATCTGGGGGTTTTAGGGTAGCCAATCCACCTACCAGCATGTTTTGAGAGGTGGGAGGAAACCAGAGAACCTACGTGCATTCAATGTGCTAGGGGGTGCGGCTGGGTCTACTGGGCTTCACTGACAGGAAGCGGAAGTGCCGCCATCTCCTTGTATCAAGCAACACCAGGGTCAACGTTTGCATAGTAACGTTACAGTGTCTTTAAATTATGAATCTTGGACAGACGAGACGCATTTAAAAAAAAAAGTTACCGTCAAGTCACACTATCACAAAAACACGGCGAGTTGCATACTGCCCTAATAAACAGTACGGTCCTAAAGGTGGTGTAATATATTTTTGGCATATTATTTAGAAAGATAGCATGCGGTTAGAGAAATAGACCGTAGCTGAGTCCTACCCAAATCCCCCTTTCATGGATTTGTAGTGCACTAAATAGGGCGTAGAATCCCTTTCATCCATACGCTGTGTAGTGCACATTGTGTAGTGGAGTAGTGCGGTATTTGGGATTCCGCCCTTGTATCCCTGATTGTAAGAAGAACTGCTAAGTTTCGCTAGCGCTGTACTGAGCCGCGCTCTTCATATATCCGGTGTTATAAATGGCTCGTTTTAAAATCCTCTTGTGACGGAATATCTTGTTTTTACGCTCCGCTCGATAGGTATTGATGTCTTTAACCTGACAGCTGCAGATTTGAACGGTAAGTAGGATGTGCTAAGCTAACACATTTAGCTCGCTGCACCTCCGATAAGACAGTGCCAGCATTACTTTATCTTAAGCTCGCTCGCTAACTCGGAGTCTATGGAGAGGTATGCATGACCGAATGAAAGGTGACGGCTAACTTTTTGACTTTTGTGACTCTTTACTTTTTAGACTCGCTCAGTTTTCCTTGTCCCGCAGTGTCGTTAAGTCAGGTAACTTTCTTCTGTATTTGGCTAACCTTCTTTATTTTCTTTTCCTGCTAGCTAGTTGGTTCGGTTAGTTAGACCTGGCTGGGAGGCTAGCTGGCTAAAGTCAGGAGGGTGTGTTGTGCGGTTGTAGGCTGTCAAAAGACACCGGTAGCTGCTTTTTGAATGTCATTTTAAGAGAGAGCTGTGAATTCGTACTATTTATATATTTATTTATTTATTTATTTATTTATTTATTTAATATCATTACGTTTTCTATTTACATTTTGTCACGAGTCTTATTTGTGTTTGGTCTTCTGACAGGTTGTGTCATCTGGCTAGCTAGCTAACGTTGGGTGTTAGCATGTTAGGCGTGTGTTACTCTTACATAAAGACAAAAGATAACATGATTATAGCGCTCGCTGTTGCTTTTAGTGCTTTAATGCATATTCAATTTTCTTAAAAACTAACTCTAGTTAAGCTCTTGCGATGAAAATAAGTGTTTTTTTTGGCATTGTTAATCAACTGTTGCTTCTTGAGGCCACTTGTTAGCTTGATAATTTCATGTCCTGTGTGTGATTTGATGATTTATCCGCAAGTTTGATCAGAGGTTCAGTTTGGATCTGAGCAGGAATGATGGCAAACTCTTCACTGAGCACTTTCCCTTCAGTGCACTTAGTCTCTGCCTTGATAATTTACTAAAGCCTCTGGGACTTTGCTCTGATCTTTTTTTTTTGCCAGCTCGACTTTGGATCCGTTATCGGGTTTCAGTATTATGCAATCATTATTTATACAGTGTGTCATCAGCCACTCCTTATAATCAACCCTGTAGTCGTCTCATATAGAACCGTAACCTTCCGTACATTTAGGCTGCTGTTTTGTTTTCTATAAACCTCACTGAAGCCTTTAGCTAGTTCACTGTTTGACACTTAAACACTACAGACACTCCGGCTTGTTGTGTGTAGAGTATCTGCTATTTACATAAAGAATTATGTATGTGTGCATATATAATTAGGCATAACATGAAAACCACAGAGAGGTGAAGTGAATAAGATTATCTTATCGTCACAAAGGCACCTGTCATGGGGTGGGATATTTTACGCAGCAAGTGCACTCTTGTCTCAAAGTCTCAAAGTTGATGTGTTGGATGCAGGGGAAATGGGCAATCTGTGTGACTTTTATAAGGCCCAAATAGTGATTTCTAGACGGCCGGGGCAGAGCATCTCCGAAACATGAGGCACTGTGTGATGCTCTGTGCAATGTTCTGCTGGGAATCCTTGGGTCCCGGCATTCATGTGGATGTTACCTTGACAAGTACCACCAACCTAAACATTGTTGCAGACAAGCACACTCCTTCATGGCAATGGTATTCCCTAATGGCAGTGGCTTCTTTCACTATTCCCTAATTGCAGTGGCAGGGTACTGTGCCCTGGCTCATGCAAATAGTGTTCAGGAATGATGTGAGGAACATGACAAAGACTTCAAGTGAGCATCTGTGAGAGAGACACAAGTCCAGTCCATGGAAGCAAGTGCTACTAGAAAACTTAGACAGGATTTAAAGGATCTGTTGCTGATTTCTTGGTGCAGATACCACAGCACGCCTTCAGAGGTCTTGTGGAGTTCATCAGAGCTGTTTTGGCAACAAAATATTAGGCATATATGGACATGTGTGTGTGTGTGTGTATATGTGGGAGAAAGAGAGAACATGGTGCAGTATACGTCTAGTTGACCAGACCTTTTATGAAGGACGCGTTAATAATAAGGTGTGACAGTGTGGTTATGTCTGACAGTTTGACCTTGAATCTGAATTGAAGTGGTCACTTGTTTTATTTCTTGCCATTCTGTATGAGAGAGAGCTATAATGGACTCTAGATTGCTCTCCTTCTTTACACAATCATTTGTCTCATTTATCTAACTGTTAGTGAAGTTATGTGTAAATGTTGTCGTAACTCATACCCAAATGAACTTCCCTCCATATTTACAGAGACACGGCTGATTTGCATTTAGTGATGCCTACGAAAATGGGGAAAATCACAACTAAACAGCGGAAGAGAACATCCTAAGTGCGACATGTGCTAAACTTCCCATAATGCAGATCAGCTGATGCAGCGTTTCGGCGATCACAGGCATGCACCAAGGCCCCATCCACATTTATATACTTACGTTTGAGAACATTAACCCTTTTTGGACAGGATTAAATTTACATGGGGTTGTTGGGGCATTTCCTGTTTTACTGGATTGGCCATGGTGATGTTAGTTCTGTCCTCTTCTGAGAAAATTACAGGCTGAATTACCTAATGTTTTTTTTGCCAAGCTCTGTGCTCGTTGGATAATTATAGTCCTGTCTATTTTTCTATGCAGATACTAAACAGCTACTTGCTGTATTTAGTCTTGTAGCACACATAGAGGGAATATTGATCAGAGCCAGTGCACAAACATAGCCGGTACAGCGATTCGGACTGTCCTGAAAAAGAAACCTCTGGTGTACAGACATTGAACAAGTCAGCCAAAGAAAACAACAGCAGTTGATGACAAACACTGTGTGAGCTGTGAAGAAAAAAAAATCCAAAACAACAGTGAGTGACATCAGCAACAATCTTCACAGAGCAGGCTCATCTGTGAAACAAGGTGGTGGTGGTGTCATGGCTTGGGTTTACATGGCTGCTTCTGTAATCTTTATTGATGATGTAACTCCTGATGTTAGCAGAATGAATTCAGAAGTCTACAGAAACATTCAGTCTAGGGGCATTGGTGGCTCAGTGGTAGGTTTCTCGCCTATCATGCGGAAGGCCCGGGTTCGATTCCCAGCCAACGCCTCAATCCCAGCCACTGGATACAGTGCCGGTCCCAAGCCCGGAAAAATGGGAGGGTTGCGTCAGGAAGGGCATCCGGCGTAAAACATTTGCCAAGTTGTTGTGCGGACCAGTTGGTCCGCTGTGGCGACCCCGAACAGGGAGCAGCCGAAAGCAACAGAAACATTCAGTCTGACAATTTACAGAAAAATGCATTCAAATTAATTGGAAGGAACTTTATCATGCGAGCAAGACCATAACCCAAAACACACTGCCAATTTAGCAAAGAACTTAATCAGAGTTCAGAGGGGAAAAGGGAAAAGTTTTAGACTGGTCAGGTCTATCATCAGACTTTAACCCAAGTGAGCATCGAAGACCTCCCAAAGAAGAGACTGAATGGAGAAACCACCTAAAACAAACTAAAAGAGGCTGCTTTACAAGCCTGGAAAAGCATCACAAAAGAAGTATTCATCCGTTTGGTGTCAATGTCAGGGAATCTCTCAGTGGTGGACTCCTACAGTGTCTGTGACACTGCAAGTTATTGCACGTAAGAAATATGCAACCAAATATAGTTTGCTCCAATATTTTTGCTCAACTAATAATCAGGTGGTCTGCCACCAAAGGTGCCATGTTGTGAGTTTTTTAAAACATCTAGATGTAAATATCAGAAATGAAAGCTGAAATTGTGATGCATCTTCTTTTATTCATCTTTTGATCTTCACTGTATAGCAGAACAAAAGAGTCTGCCTTTCTGTGTCAATAGTGTTGGAACAGTCTGTATATTTTGTTTGTGCGGACAGGAAAAACGTGTTAAAACCCTGACGTCACAGCGGCAACCTGCACATTGCTCGCTGTGTTATGAATGCACAAAGACTGCTGTCTAGGTCGTTACTTTGTGGACCTTACTTTAGTAATGGCTTTGCAATTTAATTCCACTTTCTTTTATTATTACACACTTGTGCTGAAACAGCAGAATATGATGCACACTGTGCTTCTCCAGTGCTACAACACACACACCAAGATTTTGGATATACACCTCATCAGGCTTCATGAATCCACATGTTTAGTGTTTTTTTTTTCTTTTTTTCTCATTATTTTTCTTTTATTTTAAAACCTGACCCTATGCAGGATAAAGCACTGAAGATGAATGAATGACCGAAGGAACATTTAGCCTTCGGATCCTTGTTTCTAACGCTCGGTACACAGCTCCCGGCAGTATTCCTGATTTGTTATTATTCCTGACGTATTATTAACAAAGATTTGCCTGTGCTCATGCCAGTGTTTTTGTTTGAACAGAGATCTTTTCCAAAATGCTGTTCATACTCAATACAAATTCATGAATTTTTTTGAAAACAAAGGAATGGAAATTACAGCTGCGTCCCAAATGGCATACTACGCACTATGTACTCTGCGTACTCAGGCCGTTAATATAAAATGAGTTTCACAGAATGTTTATTAAATATGTTTGTGTGATTTGAAATGAAGTAAATAAAGCCGCAGTAGCTCCACTTGATGCCCCGTCAGTCTCCTTATACAGAAATTTACACAAAACTCAAGCTCTCGTAATTTATTAAGTTACAGCTGTTTTTTTTTTTTTGCTCCTCAGCTAACTAGATTGTCATGACAATCACGCATCTTTCTCCTAAGAATCAATTCATTTGCATACAATCAATAATCGAGTCCCTCTGTATGTGAGTGAAGCTGGAATGTGCACATTTTGTGTTATTTCTTGGATTTAAAGAACAGCTTCATTTTTAGACGCGTTATTAAAATATTATTCTTATTTACTTTTTATGTCGATTATTATTTCTGTTTGATTAATTTGTTTTGGCTTAAATTAAAAAAGGAAAAAGCCTTTCAAAAGAAGTGTGAAAACAAAACCGTATATTTTTAGGTTAAAAATGTTTACAATTTTTATTTTAAGATTGCAATTAGAGCTGCAGAAAATTGACTAAAAAGGTAATAAATTTGTATGCTGGTATATGCTGGAAGCTGATTGGTCTGAAGGTATTGATTAGTTTTCTAGAACAGCAGCTCGGACAGTCGTTCCAACTGTAACTCCAGTGACAGGTTTATGTAAATGTGCAGGTTCTAATAGGTTATTGTTCTTCAGTCACACACACTCTACACATACACACACGGTAAAAAATATGTGTAATCATTGATACAGTGATGTTTTCTGTAAGGTGATATTTCGCATTTTGTTCTTTAGTGTGTGTGACAGTCAGGTGGTTTTCACACTTGGCACGTTTGTTGTGGTTTGAATCCGTGTCTAATTGTTCCTGGCGAATCAGCAGCGCTACTCTGGTTTCAGACTCACTCTCACTATCACTTCTATCGACTGTCGAACCCCTGGTGCATTTATGTTTAGCTTCACATCGTGAACTGCGTTATAAGAAGAACTGACTTTTTCACAGCAAATAAAATTTTAAACAGATACAAATTGCTTGTTCCCCCGGTCCAAAAACATGCATTGTAGGTTGATTGGCATCTCTAAATTGTCCGTAGTGTGTGATTGTGTGAGTGAATGAGTGTGTGTGTGTGCCCTGCGATGGGTTGGCACTCCGTCCAGGGTGTATCCTTCCTTGATGCCCAGTGACGCCTGAGATAGGCACAGGCTCCCCGTGACCCGAGTGTAGATCGGATAAGCGGTAGACAATGACATGACAAATTGCTTGTATTTGTTATTACTTCAAAATTGTAATTATTATTAAATTGCTGTGGAATAAGAGGAATAAAACATGTTGCAGGTTCAGAGCAGATACAGCCCGAATCTCCTAATCCATACGCACCATCCTGCTGTTGATTCTTTTCTCATATATCACTCCATAATTCGTACTGAACTTCTTATATTCAGCACTTATTAGAAGCAGTAATTTAGGCACTTAAAAAGAAAAAAGCGCTATTACGTTGACTGTTTGAATGCGTAGCTTAGTTGTGTCTTCGGAAAAAATGAAAGTGCTTGTCTTTGGTGGACAAAAACTCAGTCTAATGGTTACAGATTTTTTTAAGAAGGAAAACGGGAATGAAGAGTTCATAAACAAGCAACTGTAGCGAAACTCACCAGCAACTCAGTCCATGTTAAATTAATGTACGCAAGACAATCCTTATCATTACCTTCAATTATACATGTTCTGTGTTTAGTTATTCATTTGACTGACAATATTAGAGCTTTGCTTTCGATTGTGACACATTACTTTCATAAAGGAATCAAGGTTTCAAAGACTTCATTTCGTTACTGAAAACAAACATCAGAACATACAAACAACTTGTATTGCACATTAATAGGGGCAGTGGTGGCTCAAGTGGTTAAGGCTCTGGGTTGTTGATCGAAGGATCGGGGTTCAAGCCCCAGTACCACCAAGCTCCACTGTTGGGCAATTGAGCAAGGCCCTTAACCCTCTCTGCTCCAGGAGCGCTGTATCATAGCTGCCCCTGCGCTCTGACCCCAACTTCCTCAGCTGGGGTATGCTAAGAAAAGAATTCCACTGTGCTGTAATGTATGTGTGGCGATAATAATAAAGGCTTCATGCCCTCTCTAATTGCACTGCAGTTGCACACATCAGTACACATCAGTACACATCTGCACTTTACTCACAATAGTCACACTGTTCTCCAACTGATCTGCTTTTATATATACATTTTTATATTTTTCTCACATAATTTCTTCCTTTTTACCACGTGTAGTTATTTCACATTATAACAACATAATGGGAAAAAATGTTACATAAATATTTCCTAGGCTCGTACATCGTACACGTCCGCTCCTGTCCATGTTGATCACTGCTTTTTAAATTTTTTTTTTCCCTAATTATTATTTATCATAATAATTATCATTATTTTTTTCAGTTGTTGAAAATAACACATTAAGTAATGTCAACACTGTCAGGAAAATTTTTCATTTGAATAAAGACCAGCGATTAGTTTCACTTGCAGCATATGGGCTTTAATAATGGAAGCCACAAACGTACGATACGAACACAGCAGCACAAAAAAGTTATTCACTTCCAATAACTGTTTTTCATTTCATCTTGCACCATGTTCATTCATATTTGAAAGATTTTTTATTTAAGTTATGATTATTATTATTTTTTAATTAGAACATGTGGTAATGATAAAATTGATTATTAAAAATTATGGTACAAAAACACATCATTATTCATTCTATATTAATTTGCTTGTCAAATATAACTTAAAAAAAATCGATATATTAATTCGTATTCATAAATAGTGGTTTAAATTGTTTCTTTCACAGCCATATTTCTCTTTTTAGCAAAAGTAAATCATGCTGCAGTGAGACTATAGAGCATTGAAGAAAGCATTTTGATGAGCTTTTATCAGTTACATTTATGTAAAGCAGAAAGGCTTGTTGTGTATCCTGTCTCTGGCAGTTGTCTTGGTGCACACACACATTCACACACAGGCCAAACTCGGATTGAAATCGTTCCCCACATATATGCCAGGCCAGGGAATGTAGTGAGATTGAATCGAGCACAATGAACTGCCGATGGAAGAACAAGCTTGAATCATTTGCAGGCAGCAAGGCAGCGAGGCTCTGCAATATTCAACAGGCAGATAGTTTTCTTTCCTGCTTGCTTACTGTTACACCGTTGACTCTTCTTTTATCTAATCCTCCTTTTCTCTGTTTCCCCACAGTTTTTAATTCTCCCCAGATTTTCTGGGTCCTGATGTGGCCACGCGGAGGTTTAGTGCAGCGGACAAGCTGAAGAACTCTGGCAACTGGACCTGAGACCAATCCCACACACCCTTACACAGACACAGAGAGAGACTGACGTAGGTAAAGATCCTGTACATTTACATCATATTTACATTGACACACTTGGCACAATCTAATATCACTAGCTACTTAAAGTGCAGCAGGCGCTTTCACCCCAGCTTTCAGTGATCATCGTGGACGCATGCATAGGAATAAAGTTAGAGTTCTCTTTAAAAAAAAAAAAAAAAAAAAAAAACTAAACTAAATTTGTCCGTTTGTTGAAAGAGAGTTTGACCTGAGACCTGATCTACACAGAAGGCAGTTAAAAGTATTATTCACATTAAAGAGGTGGGCACTATGACAAAAATATCAATACTTCAGGACATTTTGATGCATCATGATGTCCAGATTTCTGACAATCAGACCAGCAGAACTGTTGTGTCGTGTTTAAAAATAACACTTTAAATAATACATTTATTATTTACATTTAAAAGAAAAACAAATTAACACTGCTAAGGTGAACATTTAAAAAAAATTATGAATTCAAAGATTTTAAACAAACAATTTTAGCTGCTTGCAGATGTTGTATTTCTTATTTAGATTAATATATAATATAGATATATATTTAGATGTCTTATTTTGCAACAAATCAAAATATGCATGCATAAAATTATGAGTAGTGACAGGTGAAGTGAATAACACTGATTATCTCCTCATCATGGCACCTGTTAGTGGGTGGGATATATTAGGAAGCAAGTGAACATTTTGTCCTCAAAGTTGATGTGTTCGAAGCAGGAAAAATGGGCAAGTGTAAGGATTTGTGATGGCTAGACGACTGGATCAGAGCATCTCCAAAACTGCAGCTCTTGTGGGGTGTTCCTGGGCTGCAGTGGTCAGTATCTATCAAAAGTGGTCCAAGGAAGGAACAGTGGTGAAGTGGCAACAGGGTCATGGGCGGCCAAGGCTCATTGATGCATGTGGGGATGAAGGCTGGCCCATGCAATCCGATCCAACAGATGCTTCAGATTGCTGAAGAAGTTAATGCTGGTTCCGATAAAAAGGTGTCAGAATACACAGTGCATGATGGTCCCCCTTTTGCCAAAACATCTCTGACCCAACACAATAATGTCATAATGTTATGCCTGATCGGTGTACGTCAGAATAGAGTATTGTGGTATCATTTATCAGTACTTATTTGACGTCATCTCACCAAAACCTAATTACATATTTCACAGTTATTTGCCAGCCACTAGTTTCTGAACAGAATTAAGCATTGAGGTCCGAAGTGTGACTTGGGTTGTGTTGTAATAGCGGTCATGATCTGGGATGAATAAGTAACAGGTGGCTGCTTTCTTGTATTGCTACTAGGCTCTTTTTTTGAGAGCAAGAGGCAACTTACTATGGATGTAACGCACAGAATTGCTGTGTTTATCTACATTTACGCAGAACTGAGTGATTCCTTATGTTAGGTTATAAGTGAGGGCTACACTAAGAATTACAGTGAAACTTTTTTAACTGTTTTAACTACCTCATCTGATTGCAAGTATGCACATGTGCTTAAACAAATGAAGTTTGAAGTTTAAAAATAGTTTGTTCTGACACTTTTATAGTGCACACAATTCCATTTGATTCTTTTTCAATACCACAAAAATAAGCTTGTCTTCAAAATGAGCCTGTCTGTTAATTGAATCCATTATGAGCCATTATAAATAATTGAAACTTAGCTTGTAGCAGCATGTAATTAAACAAAAGTTGTGTATTAGAATGTCAAAAAAATGAAACGTTTAAAACACTAGCTCTCTGGTCATCCTCTAATGTTCTCCCCCGCTGTTCTTCTACTTTTAGCTCATTGTGTTGTGAAAGTCACATTGCTCACTGTAGCTCTCGTGATGCTTTTGAGCCTCGTGTTCTCCATTGCTGAGTACAGTCTCTAATCTGCAGCAGCGAGCTTCTTTAACGTAACACTGGTGCGCAACTCGAGCAAGTCCTGAAGGAGGCGCTGTCACGAACCACACGGACATTGTTTTGTTTTGACATTCAGTGCTGGGGGAGAAAAGAATCCTCGCGTGATTAATTATAAATCAGAGAAATTCTCTATGAACTCCTCTGTATTCAGCGCTATGAGTGGCTCTGGTATCCACGCAAATGGACAGTATTTTTTTTTACATTTTTTTAAAAACCCCCTCTAGCCTTGTCTGAATCGAGATTAAGAGGAAACTGTGTGATTTCAGAGAAGGAATTGAGGGCTTGATTAATTCAAATGTTTGCACATAATATAAGCAATATTTTATGCATACTGTGTTAGACAATCTGTTGTGTGTGTGTGTGTGTGTGTATAGTTTGTTGAAAATGTTGAACAATGCATTACACAGCATCGTTGTGTCTCGTGGTGGTTAACGTGACTTTTCTCAAGATCACGTCTGTGTTGCTTTGTGATGTAAAACTGGATATAGTTGAATTACTTTGGGCAAATGTATGGGTGGCATTGGTGGCTCAGTGGTAGGTTTCTCGCCTATCATGCAGAAGGCCCGATTTTGATTCCCAGCCAACGCCTCAACCACAGCCACTGGATGCAGTGCCGGTCCCAAGCCCGGAAAAATGGGAGGGTTGCGTCAGGAAGTGCATCTGGTGTAAAACATTTGCCAAGTTGTTGTGCGGTCCAGTTTGTCCGCTGTGGCGACCCCGAACAGGGAGCAGCCGAAAGCAACTTTGGGCAAATGTATCATTTCTTAATTCATTATAAAAATGATTGCACTTGAATGGCTTCATAAATGTTATTTCTTAAATGTTTGTGTGGTGGCATACCTCCTGAGTTTGTGTGAGTTTTTGTTATTGCTCATGTTTTTTTGTTTTTTTTTAAATTTCTTTGTTCATGATTGTTGGTATGAGTTTGTGTTGTGTTCTTCGTCTAGACCTTGTTTTCCAACCTTGCAGATTTCACCGGAGCCTGATAGCCACCCTGTTGCCATGTCGACCTCATCACTAAGGCGACAAGTGAAGAATATTGTTCACAATTACTCTGAAGCAGAGATTAAGGTGAGAGGTTTCTTTCTTTCATGCCTACGCAATTCCCCCAATAAAGAAGTTTTTATTTCTTCTTGATTGTGCTGTTAGTGAAATCGGTTAGGAGATGTTTTTTTGCGTAGTGTTTTCTGGAATTAAATTTTACATCATCAAATTTCTTTTATATATCAGCAATACTTTTCTTAAAGATTTAAGTGAGTGTAGTCTCTTTTTCTAATGTTTATTAAAAAAAACAAGTCTTTTACTAGATTTAATTTTTCATTCTTCTTCAGGTCAGAGAAGCGACTTCCAATGACCCATGGGGTCCATCCAGTTCTCTGATGTCAGAGATCGCAGATCTGACCTATAACGTCGTGGCCTTCTCAGAAATCATGAGCATGGTGTGGAAGAGACTCAATGACCATGGGAAGAACTGGAGGCATGTGTATAAGGTCAGAAAACCTCACATAAACTGCTGATCCCCTATTCTGTAAAAATGAGGTTTTTTTTTTTTTGATTGATTTTTTTCAGCAGTAGCATCACTCTTACGGTGTACCTAACCTCTATATGTTTCAGGCTATGACTCTTATGGAGTATCTGATTAAGACGGGTTCAGAAAGAGTGGCGCAGCAATGCAGGGAAAACATCTACGCTGTCCAGACACTCAAAGACTTCCAGTACATCGACAGAGACGGAAAAGACCAGGTAACAACCACACACACACAGAGCGGAATTCACACTGGATGTGTCACAGCATAAACAACCATCAGTAGTAGCAGGAAATCGCTTTATTTCACTCAGGAAAACTATCATTCAAGAGTTTTTCACTAATTCAACTTTGGAAAGCAAGTCGAACACCATCTAAGCATCCAGTGAAGCCAACTGTCAGCATGATCCTGTTGTCAAGTTCTGCAAAGCATCAGAGGCAGCTGCTTTAAAAGCAGTCGGTTTCCTGAATAAAGTCTGTCTGCTTCACATGCATTGATGGTGTAGAACACATCAGTGGATCCATCGCAACATCTGTAATGACACCATCGCCTTTCCCGCACAGTGTGGAGTAGGTTTGGTGGGGGATTATGCAATTGAATTAATTCTTAAGGTTGTTAGGATCAACATGACCATGCCTCAGTGGAATTTGAATTCATGGTTTGTGGTAGCATGGCTGGTGAATAGCACCTGATGCACACTCCGAAACATGGCAGTGGATTATTGTGGTGTTGGGGCTCCCTTGTGTCTGGTCATTCAGAGTCTCTAGTGAAGATGATGGGTATCATGAACTCTACTAAAAACCCAGGATATTTTAAGCTTGGCCCTGGTTGCCTCCTCTTGGAGGTTAGGACTTGATTGTAGCCTCCAAACTTTCATCCAAATCGATACAAAAATGGAACATGAGTATTATTTTGCAGCAGGAGGCTACACAAAGTTGAAATTGTGGGTAGCTGATAATTGGGAAACTCATGGTCAAGCGTCAGCTGTGGACGGTTGGACTGGTATGTAATGTGTGATGATTCTCACCTGTTACTTATTAGTGAGAGTTTACTCATTTGTAAACTGTATTTATTTTTAAGAGTTAGCAGGTTATAAGGGGCACAGGGGTATCCCCAAAAGCACAAAGAGACTCAGATAGGTAAACCTGTGAAATAAGAATAATACCTAAGGTCATGAAGGTTAGCTTTTTACCTTCTGAATTAATTGTTTGTCATATGTGGCTGTGCAACAACAGATAAATCATCACCATCTCGGCAAGGGTTATTTTGAAGATACCGCTCAACCAGTCTCCTTTAATGGTGAGAACAGAACATGGTGGGCATCTGTGATTACACCAATCGAGGCAGTTGGGGAAAAAAAAACCCCCAATATATTTAAGTTTCAGGACTTCAATAGCTCAAGGTCTCTCAACACAACTGAATAAAAAGCTCATCTCCCACTCATCCTGATGCGCGTACGCACACACATTCTTCAGTCATGCACTTCAAACCTTGAAGCTGCAGCAGCAGAAGACCACGCTGTGTTCCATTCTGTCAACCAAGAACAGAAATCTGAAGCTGCAGTGGATACAGACACCAAGACTGGACAGTTGAAGACTGGAAAAACATAGCCTGGTCTGATGAATCTAGATTTCTGCTGAGGCACACTGATGGGGAGGGTCAATTTGGCATCAACAGCATGAATCCATGGATCTAACCTGCCTTGTGTCAACAGTGCAGGCTGGTGGAGGTGGTGTAATGGTGTGGGGAATGTTTTCTTGGCACACTTTGGGCTGTTAATACCAATCAATCATCACTTGAATGCCTTTGAGTATTGTTGCTGATCATGTGCATCACTTCATGTTCACAATTTACCATCTTCTAATGGCTACTTCCAGCATGATAATGCATCATGTCACATAGCAAAAGTCTCTCAAACTGGTTTCATGAACATGACTATGAGTTCAGTGATCTTCAGTCACCTTCCCAGTGACCGGATCAGAATCCTGTAGATCACCTCTGGGATGTGGTAGAACGGGAGATTCACAGCACGACAACATTGACCAGAAACGCAAAGGAATGTTTACAATATTCTACAGAATTGAGGCTGTTTTTAAATTTAACACTCTCAATGTTATGCGATAAAAATATATTTTATTATACTGACGTTGGAGAAGTGCGTCAGCTCAATAATAATTTTTAAGCAGTATCGCATGTATTATACAATGTTTTTGTGTTTCAGGTATTCATCTCAGTTCTGTGTTAAGATTATTTTTGCGGTATTGAAAATGTTAACCATAGATTAAGTTGGTCTTGTTTCCATTTTTAATTCAAAGTAACAGGATATACATTTAATATGTATAATAGTGAATCGTTTTGGAGCTGTGTGGTGCATTCAGATGCTTAGCAGTGTATGATAAAACAAAAACTGTGTGTTGAAATGTAGCAAAATTAAACACCATACGGTTGCAAAGTGTGATTTTCGCTGTGATTCCTTTAACCTGGATTTAATCATCTGTTAAATGGTCTTAACACAGGTGCAGAAAGTTAAGAGGGTGCATGTGTGTGCATGCATGAGCGTGTGTTTAGTTCATACTAGTGTGTATTGGCTCATGGGGAAAAAAACAACACGCTTAAGTGAAGATGTTTTTAAAACCCCTTTAACCTCCCCCTATTTGAGACAAAGAGGAAGCTGCTTTTTCAGAGGAGGAAGTATGTAATGTTTTATAGCACCTACACATGTTATGACTGCTGTTTTATGACTATTATAAAGTATTGAAGCTACAATATGTCTCAATTCAGAGCCTGGTAGTGCCCCAGTTTGTGAACTGAGAGCCAGTTTGTGTGTGATTGAGTAAAATATGTAATAATAGACTGTGTGTGTTCAGGGTGTAAATGTAAGAGAGAAAGCCAAGCAGCTGGTGATTCTTTTGAAAGATGAGGAAAGGCTACGGGAGGAGAGGATCCATGCACTCAAGACCAAAGAGAAGATGGCACAGACCTCAAGTGGTGAGTCAGTCAGCTAAAGATATTAAGAGCTGCTTCATGCACTGAAAGGGAAAGTGTGCTGATGTTTGTATTTAGCACAGAGTGAGGGGGAGCATTGCGCTTGCCCACGTTAAGAAATTAATGCTTTTCAAACCATAATGCCTAGCTGTTTAACCCCCAGCGTCTTCGGCTCCCTCGGCTCCTACTTTAGGACTGCAGTCGGGTTCGGATTCGGACCAGGCGTGGCCACAGAGCTCAGGGGAGGAGGACCTCCAGCTGCAGCTTGCGTTGGCCATGAGCAAGGAGGAGGCGGAGCAGGTAAAATTACTCACGCAATCAGCTGTCACATCCTCTGGCAACAGGTAAAACAGGCAATCTAAGAAAATGTTAAATGTATGTTTTTATAAAATATGGAACTGCATGAAGGTTGATTCCTGAATAATGCAGATTATTAACAGTTAGCAGTTCACTTCTGTTTTAAATTTCACATTTTACAGAAAGATTTCAGAACAAAATCTATGCAGATATTTCTGATATGCAAAAAAACTCAAACATACCATTTGAATATGAAAATGAAAGGTTTAAATATTTTGTCTGGTCTGTATTACCCCAACAATATATTTCAAATTATTTGTTTCCTCTGTAGTCAGAGAGCCTTACGAATACCCAGGTAAGGCTTGATCCTATGAGAATAAACTAATTCAGAATAAGTTATACAGTAAAACTATTTAGTTGTGTTTGGAGGAAGCTTCACTCAAGCTCTTATTTTTGACACTGAACATAAAGCTTGTAAAGCTATTGCTTTTCTTTTGCTGATGACTTTTGAAATGACATTTTAAGGGCTTTTATTTTTGACAACATCTTTAGTCTTGTTTTCCTGTTATCTCTACCTAACACTAACTAGTTTCATATCCCCTCCCCAACCACTTCCACTTCTGCACTTGCTCTCTTACTCACTTCCTACTTTCAGTAATTCTGTAATAGTTTTGGGATCATTGCTAATGAGCTAAGGCCCTTCAACTTGTATGAGCCCCCACTCACTCACTCCTGTCCTTGCCCTTGCCCCTCTCCTTACCCCTCTCCCCCAGACTAGTGCTGACCCTCTGGAGGATGCAGAACTCCGCTACGCACTCACGCTCAGCAAGGAGGCTCACCAAGAGGTCAGGGATCAAGGGTCACCCAGATCCCGGGGTGAAAGCCGCTCCCGTAATCGCTTTCTTGTGCACGTTCCAAAATTCAATCGCAAATTAAAGATCAAGCTGGAATGGATCCCCAATACACTTCAGCCTAATTTCACTGAACAAAAAGTTTACACTGTTAACAAGAAAAGGCTACAGTCGTGTCATCACAAAATAAGACTTTAAGACCGAATTCTCATCCATGATGGTTTTGCAATTGATGAACACAAGTTTGTTGTAAATTATAAGTAATTGTACCTAATTTGTGTTATAAATGAAATCATTCAATTAAACCGTCCACTACTGTAATCATTTCCTAATTTGAGACAAACATCACCTTTTATCTCGTGAGACATTTTTCCCATTAGCCTCCCAGTGCTCTGTTTGCTGTACCTATGTAATGATGGCATGTGATCAACAGGAGGAGCGCCTGCGCAGGGGAGATGATCTCAGGCTGCAGATGGCCATCGAGGAGAGCAAGAGGGAGAAAGCCAAACCAGAAGAGGTCTGTACATGTTTATGAGGGTGTTCGTGTGAGTGGATGTTCAGTCATGATATAGCAACTAAAAGCTTTTTTTGAAATGTAAACACATTCATGCAGAAGATGATTGCTGTAATGCCTAAGCAATAGTGAACAGTTCAACAAAGAATTATGTTAATAAACATTCGTATTACAGCCTAAGTCATAGCTTATGTTCTCAGGTTGCAAAATCCTTTTGTGATGAAATGAGGGGGATTTTGTCCCTCTATTATTTATCAGTTGGAAACGCCTTTTCAACTGACAACACTCTTGTTTTTGTTTTGTTTTTGGCTCTGTGAGCCATAAAATGAGCAATGAAATGCAATAAACACAGCACTCATTTCAGCTCCTTCGTTATGAATGTTGTGTTAGGATCATTTACTCTTAACCACGTTTCATCTCCTCTATATTGTTTCTGGATATATGTAAGGAATAAAACCTGATGTGAAGTGCACTCCAAAGCAGTGGTTCCCAACTTTTTTTTTCAGGTGACCCCTATTGTAATATTCAAAAACTTTATATATATAATATAATATAAAAAGATCTTGTAACCCTAAAAATAGAGTGAGCTCGACGACCCCCCCCCCAATAAATTTTTAGCGACCCTAGTGGAACCACTGCTCTAAAGGATGATATATATTGCCGGATCATACTGTATCTAGAATCGTGGTTAAGGTTTGTGCCGTTCTTTCTCCTCTCTCTGTTCAGTCTTCCCTGATGGAGCTGAGTGCTGTAGACCCATGGGGAGCGCCAGCAGCTCCAGGATCCTCTGGTCCATCTCCTCCTCCGTCTGTGACCCCTGCCCCTTCAACAGGACCCTGGGGCCACAGTGACCCCTGGGGGGCAGCGTCTCCAGCTTCTCCTCCTAGTACTGACCCATGGGGTGGCGGGCCACCTTCAGTGGCCCCTCCTCCAGATCCATGGGGGGAATCTGCAGCAGTGAATTCTGACCCCTGGGCATCTACAGGTGAGTGAAGATCTTGTATTTATGCCGCTTTGAAGGATGGAGCGACACTGAAGTAACGTGTACGCTGAACCAGGACTTACAGGTGCAACTCAGAATAATGCAGACCATCAATTGATCAGTCACACACACACATGCTAGTGTTTGGCTGGAGTCATGGCACAGAAACCTTCAGTAGTGTCTTCCATAGTGTCCAGCTCATTTCACCAATGGTAACAGTTTATTTTAAGCCATTTTCGGATATTTTTTTTCCATTTATTTACAATAACATTATTACTGTATTTACTGTATATAGTGGATATAGAAAAAGTCTTTACACCCCTGTTACAATTTAACATTTTTGTGACATAAATTTAAACCAACATAAATCATGTCAGATCTGTTCCACCTTGAAAAATGTAAATAAAACTGAACAAAATTAATGGGAAAAAGAAATAGAAATATTTTAGGGGAAAAAACAAAAATTGTATAATAACCTGCAATTGATCATGTGGCTGTGCTCAGAACCAATCACACTTGTCTGTGAAGCTATTCTGATCAACTCCCCAATAAAGATCTGGCTGTTCATTAGGATTTTCTTGACATCATCTTAGTTCCATCCGACTGCTGAAGCCATGGTCTGCAAAGAGCTTACACAGCATGTACATTAGATGTACCATGTCTCGCTGTAAATACCATCAGCATGTGGAGAAAACGGGGCTTCACATTTACCAACAACAGTACATCCCATCTAAACTGATGAAAGAACAAGAAGAAAACTCATCAAGGAGACTGCAAAGAGATCTAGAATATAGACATACGCAGGGGACTGCAATCTGTTGTATTCTTCATATGATAAAATGTCAAGAATTTCCTTTATCATGTCTTTATAGTGGAATTAGAATCATTAGAGGAATAGAAGACGTGCTAAAGATTTTAAGCCTATTATTTTAAATGTATGGTAAAACTCACTGTTCTCGTTTGATTTAGTTTTATGGCAGGGGGCAAATGTGCCAAACATGCTTTAATTTCATTTAAAGTGATGTGCACATTTTTGGTGGGAGGGATGGCACAGTCTCTCTCCCTTTTTTTTTTTTTTAATCAATGTGGCAGCAGACAATTGTGGGTGTCTCTGAGCTCATCTGTGCTGAAGGGTCCAGTGAAAGCTCTGCGTTTAAAAAGATGTGGTTGGCTGTCTTCACTTTTCTCGGGGGAAGCACCTGTTAGTCTTTACCATCTGTAGTTGGTCATATGATTGGGAAAGCTAGCTATTTAAAGAAAAAAAAAAGAAGATCAAAAGTCTAGACTTTTCATTGGCACGCATTTTACAGTCACTTGCTGGAGTAAAAAAAGACTTTTTGGTCTTGTGTATTTCAGAGTAAAGTGTTATCCACCATTTCACCCTTGTGTTTACCCTGCATTTACCATTCCTCTTGTTCCAATGCCATCACTCTGACTTTGATACCAATACCTGGTGTAGCTTTGTGATTATTGACTCCAAAATGATAGAGACTGTCAGTGAAGACCCGAAGTTCAGATTGTTGAAGAAATGACAATTTCTCCCTTTTACAGAGGTTTTCATAAGTTACATTAATCCTTAAACAATATCGATCTTTGATCTATTGGCTTTATGTCAATGTTAATTACAAAAAAATTATTTCAGGTATAGTTATAGCCCAATATTTCGGGGCATTTAGTTTTGTTTATTTGAGATTTTTAAGCATCCTGCCCACAAATACTGTGGGAGTTAAAAGTTTAATAATGTTTGAAGACTGGGATCACAGTCAGTAAAGCTTTTGCTGATCATTTGCATTTTTTCTGTATTATGTCTGTCAAACAGGCACTTTGACTGACAGGAGCAAAGATTAATTGCAGTGGAATAAGGATAGTTGATGACACTGCGTTAAATGTTTTCTCTTCTACTAGAATAGAACAACAGTAAACATAAAAATGTATCAAAGTTTCAACTCCTTTTGTGAGTCTGCATGTGCGTGGTTCTCGACCGCTGATCCTTTCATCTGTCCTCCCCAGCCGTCACCCCTCCTAGTAGAGACCACTGGGCTCCGTCAGTGCCTGCAGCCCCAACCTCACTCTCAGGGTCATCTGATCCCTGGTCTGGGGAAGGGGTTGCCCCTGCAAGTGATGCTCTGACTTCTGACCCCTGGAGTGGTCCCACTAAACACACAAATGGCACAGGTACACATTACAACACATAATGTCCACAATTTAAGTAGGGATCTACGACTAGCACATTTAGCACTCGCTTCAAGGGTATAACTTGTTCTTTGAACATGTAATAAAAAAGACAAAAAAACAGACCAATCAGGTATTTATGGTATCAAAGGATATTACTCCTCTATAACCATCTAGTGGGTGCAGGATTTACAGAATGTATTTTCTTTTTATGACGCCTGCTTGATCCTGCAGTTTGCTGTAGCTACTGCTTCGTGTTAGCTGGTAAGAATTTGTTTGCAGGTTGGCTTGCCAATGTAAAAAGCTCATGCATTACTCCATCCAAAATGTCAGTGCTTTGCTCTGCATATTTCTTGTTCATTTTGTTTCTAAGCAAAATTCAGACTTTGCCCAAATGACAAGAATGTGACGCTGAAATGTTTCTGTGCCACCCATGAACCCCCAACCCCCAGAAAAAAAAAAGACGTCCACTGGTATTTATCACACACAGGAAACAGGTGCATTGTTTTGACACAGGTTGTAAAATTGACTGTATAAAAATGTGCCAAAAAACCCGGCATGAATCCAATGTAAATTTAAAAAACTTCCACAAATCTTATTGTGTTCATGCTTTCTGCCCCCGTAAAACCCCTCTTCTCACCCCCCTCCACACTGCAGTATCTCATGTTCATGCCTTATTTCCTGCTCAGCATGTGGGTGGCAGCATTGATCAATTATTAAAAACCCTCTTCCTGTTGATCACTCAGGCTCATCCTCTCTCATTTATTACCTCAGGAGATCCAGACAGGAGAGGCTCCTCAGTAACAGGCAGTGATGCAGGAGGAGGAAGCACAGGCTCTCCGGTGCCATTCGACCTCTCGTCACTCGGCTCCTCTCTTCCGGTTCGGAAAACGCCAGAGTCCTTCCTGGGGCCCAACGCCGCACTGGTGGATCTGGACTCCCTTGTATCATCCAAACCCAAACCCAGACAGACCCCTCCAACCATGACTTCATCTCACAATCCTTTTCTTCAGTCACAGAGTAGGCACTCAGAATGTTTGTGGAATCACTAGTTTTGCACGCTTGATTACTTCGTTCAGCTTCAAACTGTAGCAAAAACTACTAATGCATGTGTTTAAATAGGAAATAGTTTAAATTGCTTTTCTGGCATAGGTTTACTCTGAGTTTTAAGGAAAATGGATAACATGACAAAAAATGTGTTTAGCTTCATAACCGTGTCATTATATGTTGTGGACAGTGAGCTGTGGCTTGGTTGTGCTTCATAAATCATACTAGAGTTCTTTCTGATAAATAACACATGCCTGCTGTAGCTTTGTTATTTACTCAACTCCATCATTTTCTTTTAATTTTCTCTTAGGCCCCTCACCTGGGCCAGGTGTGGCAGTAACTCCTGGCAGCACCATTTCCAGCCGGGGCGTGTCACCTACGCCAGCTTCATCTTCGAACCCGTTTGGTGTGACCCCAATGGCCTCCATATCCCCTCAGCCTTCCTCGCTCGGTCTAAGCCAGTTACGTACCAGTCCTGTCCCTCCTAACCCTATGCTGAGCCAAATGCCTACAATGGGAATGGTTCAGCCAGGGATGAGCATGCCAGGAATGGGGGTCCCTATGGTGGCCCCCAGCATGGGAATGGTACAGTCCAGTCCGATGGGAATGCCTTTCACTGGAATTTCTCCCATGGGCCCTGCGGGAAACTCCATGCTGATGGGCTCAGGGGGTATCGCTCAGCCAGCACTGGTTTTGGGTGGCCCATCGGGAGTAGGCGGGGTTATGGGTGCCGGAGGATCTGTGACAGGGGGCGGGGCTACGGGTGCAAGCACCAATCCATTTCTTCTCTGAGAAATTTCAAAGCTCCCCTTCTTACTTTTCCACTTGAAGAACTTGCCCCATCAACACAGTGTGCAACATGAAAAAATGTGTGTACATCATTATATTTAACGCATTTCAGATTTCACTTTATTCCATTTTTATTTTGCTTTCTAAGAAATAAGAGGTAGTGGGAGAGGAAAAGATCTGCATCATTTTATTTAATTTTTTTGTTCATTTGTTTTGGGGATCTTGACATGTGCATGTATGATTTGAGAAGGGTCGTTCAGTCAATGCAGGTGTGTAAAAATCATTATTTTATTGCACAGAAATTGAAGAACTGAATGACGAAAGGGGGAGAGAAATTAGCCACTAATAAACTGATCTAATTGAATCACCCACACCTCCTTACTCTAGAGAGGAAGTAGTAGTGACACTTGGAGTGTGCATGAAGGAGCGCTTTAAACTCCCATGGCTTGGACTGAGATCAGCATTTCAGTCACATGTCATGATCAAACCGGGTGTATTACTTTTTAATTTAATTCAATGTGTAATTTTTTTTTTCTAATTTATTGTTTTTTTTTCTCCTTGGATCAAATAACTGAGGAAAATAACATTTGAAATACAGCCATTGAATGCGATGCCTGGTTTAACATCCTTTACCCTGTGACATTTCACTGAAGACTAGAGAAGATATACTTCTTCTACACATGGGGCTTGAGACAGAAAGGTTGAGTGAGCAAGTGTGTGCGAGCGAGCGTGCGAGTGTGTGTCTGCAGGTCTGTCCATATTCCCTGACGTGGTGTTTATTACATAAAACCTCATTTGTGAGGGATTTGTGTCTGCATTATGGTGACACTGTCCTGTGCTTGTCCATGAAGGCATCTGTATTTAGTGTTGATGTACTTTTTATTCATTTTCTTTCACCTATTTTTTTTTTTTTTTTTTTTGAAGCATTAGTCAGAACTGTCACACGGGACACAAGATTTTATTCTCACATTTCACCACCCACCATGTCTTTCCTGTATGTTTCTGAAACAAAATGGGGTGGGTGGACTTTAAATGCTTCTCAAATTGTGACCTGGATGAAACATTTGCAAAATTTGAAATGAAAATTTGGGGGACTGAATAACAATCCATGCTGTTATTCTTAATTTACTTTTGATGAATTATTTTATATATGAAGATATCTCTTATACTGGGTAAGCTAAAAAGATTATGGTGTCGACTGTGAATATTCACATTTCAAAAAAATGGAGGAGGAAAAAATAAATGTAAAAAAACAAATGGGTTATTATCTTTTTGTTTGTTTCTTTCTTTCTTTCTTTTTAAAATCCATTTCTTTTTTGCAAGTGTTCCATTACAACAAATTCAGGACCAGACGTTCTTGGACATTTCAAAGCATTTTTGAGCTGTGCTTTTTATTTCGATGCAAGGCTTAGAAAATTGTGGTGCCTGATTTTATTTAGAATTCAGGAAGTTAACATTTGCAAAGGAACTGATAAAATAGAGAGAGTTGAAAACATTGAACTGTTTTCACACATAATATTCAGTCACAATACACTGAAGCATCCCCAGCCACCCATTAGTGAGCTCAGCCAAAAAAAAAAGCATAACATACAAAAGCAGATTCAAGTGCAATTAAAAAATGTATAACTCGTCAAAATAGTGAGTTCATCTGGAAAGCATACATCAGTAACAAGTGAAAAAATGTTAGCTGGTGAATAGTAACTAAGAATGTTGATTGCTTTGTTTGCAGTTTGGGGGGAAACAGGAATATGTACGGAATATGTTTCATATTTATATTTCATACGATAGATCGTTTCTCAATTTAGTGTATTTATAATGATTTACTTAGTAGAAAAGGCTGGAAAACATTTGTCCAATTCATAGAACTGTAGATAGCATTTGCACCAAATGACCTCCAAATATATCACAATAATTATAAGTATTCATATTATATCAGCATTATGAATAGTAAGAACTGTTTGCCTCGATGTAAAGTGTCTAAATGCATCCAGGTTAGCAGACCAACTTGAATTTGTCTCCTGATTGTGGGTAAAACACAGTACCTCTACTACTACGGCTAGAAAGTAGCAGCATAGAACTAACAGCAGGTAATGAAAGGTATATATCGGATATTAATAATGACGCAATCTCGAACAAAATTAACTTGACACCACTTGACTTATGCTATAGAAGAACACCGTAATAGGCAGCTGAAAGCCAACATCTACTCCAGCTTACTGTCTAGCAGCAGGGAGACATTTTTCTTTTTTTTCCCCCCTCCTTCAGCCCTTGCTTGGGCAACAAGGTCACTGTGGTGCACTAACATTTCTGATATACAGACATGATCCACTCCATAATTCTGCGCCTTACAATCACAAGATGATGCATCACAGTACCCAGACTGCCTGTACATACACTTTGTCGTTGTTTGCTGAAAGTTTTAATAGACTTAATTACAATTACTTGCTTCATATAAGATCCCTGGTGGTCCAGGGTCAGGATGGTGCTCTCCCTGCTGTGGCACGGGCTTGATACCTGGGCACAGAATCAACCTAGCTGCTTAAGGGTTAACTCTCAGTGCCGGTCCCAAGCCTGGATAAAATGGGAGGGTTGCACCAGGAAACACCTGTGCCAAATCAAAAATGTGTGGATCAGATGATCAGCTGTGGCAACCCCGAACAGGGAGAAGCTAAAGAATAACAATGTGCTCCAAAATAAGATCTTTGCAGCTGGTGAGTATTTTATTTAATTTCAGTTATTATTATTATGAATTTACATTTGTTATTGTATTAATTTGGTGTACAAACTAAATTTTGGTGTACTGGTAACTCTATTTTTACTCTCCTGTCTGTTGCTACTCCTATGAGCATGGAGCAGTGTAATACCTGCCCCAGTGGGCCTCCATTAGCACTTGTTGTAGTTTCCATTTTTGACCACTAGGGGCTCGATGTAGAAATGTGAGAGACTCACTGGAACATCAGTTATAAATCTAGGGTAGGTAATAGGTAAGTTTTTTCCTATTGTTTGGCCATTCGGAAGAGGTAATTAGTATTTCAACTGAATTTACAATGCAATGTCTTTTGAATGAGGATTTCTTTGGAGTATGCTGATAGACAGATATAGAAGAGCTGCCACTACACAAACATATACTTGAATTGTATATTTTCAGATTTCAAACATGCGTGCTCATCTTGATAAATAAATCTCTGCAGTATTTCAAATTGTTCCAAAAAGTCCATAAGAGTCATCGAATCTTCACACAATCAGTGAATCCCAATCAAAGTCATCCTGAATCTCTTCACTGTTGCTGTGGAGCTGCTTCATTGGGGGTCGATTTCGAGGCGTCAGAGGTTGTGCTGGAATAGCTACAGATGAAAGAAAAGTGTAACGTTAGACTCGGCTTGAAAAGCACAGAAAGTAAGATTTCTTCTGTCTCTATCATTCAAAACCTGCAAGATCCAGTATGTAAAATTTGGTTAAAATATGTAAAAATACAGTTGAGTGCAAAAGTTTGCACCCCCTTACACCTTGGGTGAATACTCAAAACATCTGCCTCTGTTGTACAGTTCATCTTCAAAAGAGCCTTCCATAATCATTTAAATGTGATTCCCCTCACCCTTTTATGGTATGGCCTTAATGTTAAAATGGCTGAGTCCAAGTCCAAATTTATCTTTAATAGCAAGCTCAAAAGTTTGATAAACCCTCTAGGTATTTAATTTTAATATGTAAAATTGGGGGCACGGTGGCTTAGTGGTTAGCACATTTGCCTCACACCTCCAGGGTTGGGGGTTCGATTCCCGCCTCCGCCTTGTGTGTGTGAAGTTTGCATGTTCTCCCCGTGCTTCGGGGTTTCCTCCGGGTACTCCGGTTTCCTCCCCCAGTCCAAAAACATGCGTGGTAGGTTGATTGGCATCCCGTAGTGTGTGATTGTGTGAGTGTATATGAGTGTGTGTGTGTGCACACTCATATACACTCATCCAGGGTGTATCCTGCCTTGATGCCCAATGACGCTTGAGATAGGCACAGGCTCCCCCTGACCCGAGAATAGTTTGGATAAGCGGTAGACAATGAATGAATGTAAAATTGGGCGTCTTTTTAAAAAAACATCAACACTTAATGCTTGATGAGCTGCACCAGGTGTGTTAAATTAGGCATGGATTTTATATTTGCAAGTGGGTAGATCTCCAAGAGCAGTCTCAAGCAACAATGAGATTCAGGGAAACGGCTGTCAGAAGACCTAAAAAATTAAATTGTTAAACTTTCATAAAGCTGGAGAGGGTTATAAAAAAAATAAATAAATTCAAAGCGTTTAGGGATACCAGTGCAAACTGTGAAGACCATAATCCGGAAATGGAAGAAACATGGACACACTAAGACTCTACTAAGGAGTGGAAGACCAAGAAAAATAACTCAAAGAGCTGCTAGGCAACTTGTACAAGAGCTACGTAAGAATCCAAAACAAACAGCAGGGGGCCTGAAGAAGTTCTTAGAAGCAAGTGAAATAAAGGTCCACATCTCCACCGTCAAGCGCAGTCTGCACAAGTTTGGGAGAAAAGCATGCAGGAAGCCATTGCTTACTTCTAGACACAAGGCGGCAGCATGCTTAGAGTATGCTAAAGAGCATGTGAACAAACCAAATGAGTTTTGGAATAAGATTATGTGGTCTGATGAGACCAAAGTCGAATTATTTGGTCATAATTTTCACAGGTACGTGTGGCTTGAAAAAACTGCCTGTAAGTTGAACACCATTCCCACAATCAAACACGGTGGAGGCTCGCTGATGTTTTGGGGGTGTATGTCAGTGTTAATTTTGACAGCCATTTTTGATTTAGTCTTAGTCTTTATCTTCAGACAAAAATGGTTATTAGTCTTAGTCACATTTTAGTCATTTTTGACTTGTTATAGTTTTAGTCGACGAAAAGTCATTGCATTTTAGTCAAATTTTAGTCAAAATGCAGTTACCAGCTTTAATTTGGTTAATTTTCTATGTAGTATTTAGACAAAAATAGTCATTATAATTTTTCTCTTTAGACCAATTAAGCTTATGAGAGATTTGAATCAAGATAACAAGCTATATTGACACTGCACTCTTAGCACTTGTGCAATTCTACATATCCGTTTTTCTTAGTTGGATATCAGTCTGCTGTTCTGCCCTTGCTAATTTATAAGGTAGGATCATACATTAAGGATAGGTAAAAGTGCTCTATAGTTCAAGTATCAAGTAAAAACCAAAAATGGAAAATGTTTATGGAAAAACAGCATTTATTTTCTGGAACTTCAAATAAAGGTGCAATAGACAGATGTTCAAAAGCAGCTGAACATATATTACTAACATACCTTTGTCTTCCAACAGTATGTACTGTATAATAACCATTAAGGGTGTACATTTGGAAGCAAAATAACATTTTTATTAAATCTGTCAACTCAGATATGGGAGCGTCAACTTCTCCAGAATGTAAATAGGGAAAAAATCGGGGCAAAAATCATGTAGTGTATTTTGGTCTTAAGCATACGTACATGGTCAATAACTTAAGCAACTTCCAAATCCATCTGTCATTTTAGAAACAGCTTGCTATCTGCATGCTATTAAGTTAGTACAACAAATAGGCTATGGCCTAAATAATCTTGCTACAGCACATGATGCACGTTTCATTAGAAACAGAACTGAATGCGGCAGAAAAGCCGAACTGTTGTACCATATATAAATAAGCATTGTACATTTTAGAAAGTCTGGCTCAGAACCCTATGTAGTAAGGCTAGCTAACTGACGTTAGTTAACAGGAAGCTAAAACGTATAAACGTAAAACTTGCTAGCGAATTTACCTGTGGACACGTCCAGTAACACTGACCTAACGTTAAGAAAAAGTACTTAAGACTAAATAGTTGACTTTCCGTGACAGAAACTGCATAAATAGCAGGGTGACGTGCCTTCAGATGCCTCTTAAGATTCGTGGTTTCTTTCCGCTTATTTTATAGCCACAGGGCTTCTCTCCGTTTTCTGTGACAGTGCACAATTTTTTTTTTATTATAACAAATGCTTCCATATATCAGTTCTTTGTTTACTTCCTAAAGCTTCAGGTGCAGAAGCCATTGCAGCTCACCAGGCCAGTTGGAGTTTATTTAGCCTACCCGCTAACTGTCTGAGATGGAAACGCCCCTTATCCAGTCCAGTGATAGGGATGCACATTTTTAAAGACAGTTAGCCGATACAAAGAGATCATTTATTTTGAATGTCCGATACTCCTAAAAAAAAACATTAGTCCAGTCTCGTCTCGTTAACATAGAAACGTCTTAAATTTCGTCATCGTTTTTATCATCAGATATTAGTGTCGTCTTAGTTTTGTCTCGTCTTAGTCACAGAAAAAATGGTTGTTAACGAATATTTTTCGTCATCGTCTTCGTTAACGAAATTAACACTGGTGTATATCTGCATCAAGCACTAGAGCGCTACAAAAAGTGGAAGGGAAAATGAATGCAGCCCAAGATCAACAGATTTTAAAGCAAAGCCTTCCACCATCAGTCAAAAAGCTAAAAATGGAGAGGTAGTGGATCTTTCAACAAGACAATGATCCAAAACACAAAGCAAAGTCAACTCAGGAATGGTTTAAAAAGAATAAGGTGAATATTTTGCCATGGCCTTCCCAGTTTCCAGACTTGAATATAATAGAAAACCTGTGGATAGATTTGTAGAAGGCTGTGCATGACAGACAGCCAAGCAATCTGGTAGACCTGGAACAAATATGGCAGGTAGAATGGGTTAAAATTACACCTGAGAGGATACAAAAGCTGCTCAGAGGTTGCACAAAGAGGTTGGAGGAGGTTATAAAAGCAAAGGGAGGACAGAGAAAACATTTCATAAACGGGGATGCAAACTTTTGGACTGAGATAATTTCCATTATTTCACTGTCACTTTCTTTTTATACACTTTGACCATTTTTGTTATTTTTGATGATTAAGGAACATTTGTGAAAACTGAGCATGCATTAAATACTGTGTTGATGACGATATATTTCTTTGTTTTAATCCTTTTGTCATTTTAAAGTAAGGGGATGCAAACTTTTGCACTCCAACTGTATATGCTTTAGACATTACAAAAGCAACCACGATTATCACAAAAATCTCAATAATTCCTTTCACCATGATGACTATATAATGCAGGGTTTCCGCAGGGTATTGAAAAGCATTAAAAGTCATTAAATAGATTTTGGGAAAATTAAGGCCTTAAATGGCATTAAATTTCATTTCTGCTAGCATTAAAATTTTAGTAAGTTTTGAAGAAAAAATAATTAACAATTTGTTTTTGAATGTAGACTTTATAGAATTTACAACTGATTAGCTGTTGCAAAATTGTACATTAGTGTGATAAAAACGTGGCACCAGTTTGGTAACTGCTTCCGGACGGCGCAGAATTGCGGTAACTCCGGACAGCGGCGGGACGACACCTTAACGCGGAGAAAGTAAGTGTTGCAGAAAAAAAAAGGGGGAAGTGCAGATTCCAGGAGAAGTGGCTGGAAGACGATGATTTTAAGACGGTTGCAGCCCGTTTGTTGTCAACCAGGTGAAGGATTTTGCTGTGTTTGCAAAAAAAATTTAAGCTAGCTACGATGGGTGTAAACGCCGTTAAATCGCATATGCAGTCTGATAGCCACAAATTGGCTGTTAGGGGCAGACAGTCACAGCAACGTACTATTTCTAGTTACTTTAACGCGACCGACAAAGTACCCTCAGCTACTACTAGTACTGCCCCCACCTCTACAAATGCCACACCTGCTGCTGCCTCTACCAAGGGAAAATTGAGTGACCTTCGAGCTGTGTTTGGTTCGAAAGCGACGCTGCAGGCGGAGGTGCTCTGGTGTCTTAACACTGTACAACACCACTCCTATGCACCCAACGAATGTGTTTGAGTTGTTCCAGGCAATGTTTCCTGATTCACAACTAGACAAATATTTCACTTGTGGAAAGGACAAAACCAGCTACATTTTAAAGTTTGGACTTTCCCCCCCATGTATCCTGCCTTGAAGCCCAATGATGCCTGAGGCACAGGCTCCCTGTGACCCGAGAATAGTTCGGATAAGCGGTAGACAATGAATGAATGAATGAACTTAGTCTATAAGAGTTCAGAGATTCAGAGTTTTAACTCTACTGTTCAGACTGATGGAATCTGTTAGTTGATTGAGCTCATGTTTATTCAGTAGCAGTAAAATTTACAGAAAGGAGAATTTTAATGGCTTTTTCCAGTTATGGCCTGATTTTTCACTGTCTAGCATCCAACATGTAAGTGATTGTTACTTTGTGAAATCAGTAATGAAATACCTGCAAATAAATGTTGCCATTGAAGCTGTCGTCTGGGCCATTTCTGATTCAGGTTAGAGTGATGTGAAAGAATATGCGTTATTATTATTAACATTATATATACTATTTAATGTAGTATCTATGGTTAGTCGTGAGCCCTTTATGGCATTGACAATTTTTAAAATGGCATTAAAAAGCATTAAATTAGGGTTGATGATACCTGCAGAAACCCTGTATGGATTCATTCATTATTTTTAGCAGGTTGTTTACTATAACGTTCTATTGCTTGTTTAGAGTAATACGTTTTCACCACTTGCATACAGTGCTCCAAAAACTAGGCTCCTATGAAAATAATGCAGTTCTATATTTCGAGATGAATTTTTTCAGAAGTCTTATTAAGCAGTGTACACCGATCAGGCATAACATTATGACCACCCACCTAATATCGTGTTGGTCCCTCTTTTAATGCCAAAATGGCCCTGACCCCCACGTCCATCAATTAGCCTTAGCTACCCATGACCCTGTCGCCGGTTCACCACTGTTCCTTCCTTAGACCACTTTTGATAGATACTGACCACTGCAGACCGGGAACACCCCACAAGAGCTGCAGTTTTGGAGATGCTCTGATCCAGTGGTCTAGCCATCACAATTTGGCCCTTGTCAAAATCCTTCTGCTTGCCCATTTTTCCTGCTTCTAACACATCAACTTTGAGGACAAAATGTTCACTTGCTGCCTAATATATCCCACCCACTAACAGGTGCCATGATGAGGAGATAATCAGTGTTATTCACTTCAACTGTCAGTTATGCCTGATTGGTGTATGCATATTTTGATTTGTTGCAAAATAAGACAAATAAATATATATCTATATTATATATTAATCCAAATAAAATTGCTTGTTTCAAATCTTTGAATTCATAATCCAGATTTTTTTTTAAATGCTATGCCTGATCGGTGTATGCTTCTGTTCTACAAAATACTGGTTTCAAAATGATCTCAACCTTTACAATTAATGTTTAGTGATACCTCTGTAAGGTTGAGGACATTTATAGAAGCATCCTGTTCAGCACTGTTAATAGGAACATCTATACCCCTGCACAGTCACGCAATTATCTAAACAGATAATCAGATGGCAGCAGTACAGGTCAATAGCTTCAGGTAATGCTGACATCAAACATTAGAACGGGGAAATAAATGTGATCTCAGTGACACTAACCTTAACTGTGGCATGGATGTTAGTGCGAGTAAGACTGGTCTGAATATCTGAGAAACTACTGATCTCCTGGGGTTTTCACACACCATACTAGAGTAGATGAGAGGGGTCAGAGGAGAATAGCCAGACTGCTTTGAGCTGGCAGGAAGTCAAAAACACTCATTGCAATCATGGTGTGCAGATAAGCATCTCAATTTTGCCTCAACAGACAGGAAGACTATAAATATAATCACTCTTAGCATCTGTGGTGAGCAGAAAACATGTCAGAATGCAACTTGGTTTGCAATATGAGGTTTCAACACTGTCAGCCAAGTATCGGAAAACAGGTTTGCTGAAACTGGGCAGCTGAAAATGGAACAGCATCACATAGACTTTATCTATCTTTCGGCTGTCTAGTTTTAGTGAGCCTTTGCTCAGTATGAATAAGGAGGTGTTACAGTTGCTCTTTCACATCACAGACATAACCAAATCTCTAGCTCCATAGACTTACCATTGGAGGGCAGAGGCTGGCTAACAGCTGGCTGGGGTTCAAGGTTCCTCTGTGAATTCTGACTGTGGTTTTGAGGTGTCAGAGTTTTCCTGTGGCTCTGAACACATGGAGAGCCGCTACAGTGCGGGAGCTGAGGAGGTAAGCTAAGTGGAGAGGGCTGTGTTAAATGCGACAGGGCTGGATGAGCTCCAAGTGGCATGTTGGTTAGAGGTGAAGCTATCTGGCTCAGAGTGGACGAGCTGCCCGACACTGAGCCAATGATGCCCCTGCGAGTGAAGAAGCGGTTGAGCGAATCACAAAGCGAGGTGAAGACAGCCGGATCCAGCGCCCAATCGCATAGTTCTGCCTGGCGCATGCTCTCTACCAAGTCTGAAACACAAAAGGATTTGTGTTTAATAGTATATCAATACACAGTGTTTTTTCTGATATAAATCAATAAATATATCATTTTTTAATGCTACCAGCAACTGACCAGGGTGATTGGTGAGATCTATATTAGACCAGTCCAAACTGCTAGCAATTCTGAAGCTCTCTCTTAAAGACTCAGCGTTACTGAACCAGTCTGTGGGAACTACTGACAAAAAAAGAACATATTTTATTGACTAATAATTGATTAACTCTTAGGAATGAATGCAGAAACACTTTGTTGGACTTACTGTTGTTGTGGAGCAGTCGGTCAGGCTCGACGTTTTGATTAGAAGGGAAACTCGGGTTCACGTTAGGAGTGAGGTTGGTACTGGTGTTCACACTAGTGACCAAGTGTGTGGGTGGAATAGTGCTGGGGCAGGGGTGAGGTGAAAGAGGTGGCAGTGTTGGTGTGTGGAGTGGTGCAATGTCACCCGGTATACCAAGCAGACTGCTGACATCCGCTGCAAGAGAAAACCAAAGCTTATTTTCATGAGCTAGAATTCTTAATCTGCTTCAGTAAAGAAAAGCTGTGTACAATGATTTTGCGAAAATATTCAACCCCCCCAAGGCTTTATAAGATTTGTCAGGTAGTAAATAATAAATCACTCGTATTCTTTCTGTCAGGCTTGCATTACACCACACAAGCAGTACTAGACAAGGCCTTTCTTTAAAACTCAGCACAAAACCAAGACAGGGACTGGTGGTGGACATCAAGAGTCCACAAGGAGTTACAGGGTACGGTGGCTGAGAGTGGAGTGAAGGTGCACCACACAACCATATCAAGAGCTCTGCATGTTTGAACACTTACATTTGTGAGAGAGTGTATAGAAATGAAACTTAAAAAGAGCCATATGAAAGCATGAGAGTGACCCAGTGTTTCAATCAAAATACTACTGGCCAAGTTTCAAAGCACTATCCATAGTGCAAAATCAACTGCCATACCTCAATTAACACCATCTCTACAGTGAAACATGGTGATGGCAGCATCACACTCTAGAGCAGTGGTTCTCAACCCGCGAGCCGTATGCGGCCCGTTACAAATGCGGCCCACAATGCTGAACACGTTAAAAAAAATTCATTCATTCATAACTTATAGTTTTACAATTCATATTTTATTTTTTTTAATGTATTAAACAAATAAAAGGTTTGAACAATAATTTTTATTAAATTATAATTATTACAATAATTTTGGTGATCATGTACTGTTTTCAGACATGCGCAATACTGACGCAACTATGAACTGAAGCAATTACATAGTTAATGCACACAATTACAAGCGCATGCTCTGGCAGATTTAAAATATCCGGTTAGTCTGCATTGGTGACGTCATATGTAAATGATATGCGGCCCGTGAGACTTGAACTTGGACATAGTGCGGCCCACTGAAAAAAAAAGGTTGAGAACCACTGCTCTACAGAGATGTTTCACACTTAGAATCTGGGCTGCTTGTCAAAGTTAAAGGGGATGGAGAATACAGTGGGATATTACAAGAGAACCTGCTTCAGTGTGCTTAAAAAAAATATAATACAGCTTTGTAGATAATTGATGACCTACGAACAGGACAGTTTATTCAAAAACAAGGCCAATGCAATGGTTAAAAGCAAATAATTCTATGTTCTACAAGTACAACAACCAACCTAAAGACCCTGAAGTTCTACCAAATAGTACTCTGAAGGGTTGAATAATCAATTCAAGCAGTATATATAAATAAAGATCTATTAACAAATAATGAATTTGGACTGAATTTGGAATATAAATAAGTTCAAGTATAAAAGTGTATTGGGTTCCTGGGGGTCTAGCAGCAGGATCCCACACTCTCACCGCTGTAGCCTGGGTCGATTCCCAGCTACTCAGAGGTTAACTCTGAGTTCCTGTCCCAAGCAGCATAAAAAAAAAACCCTGTGCCAAAATCAAATATGTGAATAGGATGATTCGCTGTGGCGACCCTGAACAGGGAACAGCCGAATGACGACAACAACAACTTAAACAGCATATTGGCTTGCATTAAAAATCTTGTCTTGTACAATCTGTGCAAGAGGTCATTTGTATTCCAGACAAATCTGATGATGTTTCAGGGGGTTAAATACTTCTGAGAGATTCTGTATTTGGACTTCCTCTGAATTTTGTATTTACAATGTGTAAAGTATATTCATTCATTGTCTGCCGCTTATCCGAACTACACTCGGGTCACGGGGAGCCTGTGCCTATCTCAGGCGTCATAGGGCATCAAGGCAGGTTACACCCTGGACGGAGTGCCAACCCATCGCAGGGCACACACACACTCTCATTCACTCACGCAATCACACACTACGGACAATTTAGAGATGCCAATCAACCTACCATGCATGTCTTTGGACTGGGGGAGGCAACCGGAGTACCCGGAGGAAACCCCCGAGGCACGGGGAGAACATGCAAACGCCACACACACGGTGGAGGCGGGAATCGAACCCCCAACCTTGGAGGTGTGAGGCAAACATGCTAACCACTAAGCCACCGTGCCGTGTAAAGTATATTAATGCTTTATATAGTTATAAATAGTTACTTATAGTTATTGTACATACACAATAAGTGAGTCTACAATGTCAGCTTACATAGTGCATTATAATATCTTCATATAAAAGCCTTTTAACACATCATCCCTTTTTTTAAAAACACTGCAAATGCTACAATGCATTATAACCTATGTGCACAGATAAAACAGCAGTCTATGCTGTAGGGCATGCTGTGTTTGTAGCAAACAAACTCCAAAACTGGACATTACAAAGTCAAAAATGCATAATAATGCTCATGAGAAAGTAAGCAGGCTTTTGCATGGCACTGTAAGCTATTTTGTTTGCTGTTTATATGTGTTCTGAATACAGGGTTCATTGGATGTATCACACAGATTTTCCCAGAGGCAATAACAACAATGGAAAAATAATAAGCATTTTCAGGAAGATTAATTCATTCCTTCCTTCCTTCTTTCCGTTTATCCTATCCATCCATCCATCCATCAGAAGGGAGTGATTGTGGTCTCTGATCCAGAGCTTCACCCAGAAACACTGGACACAAGGAGGGAACACAGCCTCACTGGGATGCCAATCTATTGCACACCACCATACACACACATTCACACACTGGTTCACCAATAGGCCACTTTAGTGTAGACAATCCCCCACTGACATGTTTCTGGGAGGTGGAAGAAACTAGAGGACTAAGGGGAAACCCACACAGAGCAAAATTCTTCATTCTCAGTTACCCGAAGTCATGATTTAATCCAGGAGCTATGCAATAGCAATGCTGCACAGCGACATGACATTACTGACCCATTTTCTATACTGTTTATCCTACACAGGGTTGCACGGAACCAGGGGAACTCTGGGCACAAAGTGGGGGACACCCCTGGCTGGGGGTCCAACCCATCACAGTGCACAATCACACACTACAGACAATTTAGAGATGCCAATCATCCTACAGCGCATGTCTTTGGACTGGGACAGGAAACCGGAGTATGCAGAGAAAAACCCCTCTGAAACACAGGGAGAAGGTGCCAACTCTGAGCACAGAGGGCAGAGGTAATCAAACCTTCTGGAAATGTGAGGCAAACAAACTAACCACAAAGCCAGCATGCCCTGTGTCACATCAATGAAAACCAAATAAGGAAATAGAGTGATCTAGTTTTCACGCTTTACTCACATTGTGAAGTGACTCTCTCTCTCACAGAGCGACAGAGAGACTGAAATGAATTGTAGAGGTCCGGCAGGTTGAGATCAGTGAAGGAGAAGCGCAGCGGCTGCTCAGCTGAGGGCACAGAGGCAGCAGGGGCTGTATTTAACAGGGCAGGGGGTGGACGCTGGTGAAAAACGACATTAGAATCAGGTTAATTTGGAAACCAGAATAAAAAAAAAAACAAAAAAAAAAACGGTTAAATCTTCAGTTCTTAATTTAGTCTGTCATTTTATTTATTTATCTAACTATTGTTTTAATCCAGATAAAGATACAGTACACTTGTTAGAGTAAAGAATCATAAAAAAAACTTCCTAGTTTGGTTGTATGAAGAGGTTTGAGTTGTACACTGACCGATTTACCCAGAAAGGTGCAGATAAACATTTGGTTTAGCTAGGTGTTATTTTAAGTGTGGCAAAACCCAGTTTGGTTTTGAAACACACGCTCTGTGACAGATTTGGCAGATGTGAGACATGATGTCTCTTGTTTTTTCCACCTCTTTCACTTCGAAGCGGACTTTTTTTTTGGATGACTGGTGTAATTGGTTGAATCTAGCCATGGGGGTCACAGTCCAGTGACTTCTGTGCTGGTCCCAAGCCCAGATAAATAGAGAGTGTTGCGTCAGGAAGGGCATCCAGCGTAAAACATTGCCAAATTTCATCATGTGAATCGTCAGTACGAATTTCATACCGGATCGGTCGAGGCCCGGGTTAACAACGACCGCCATCGGCACTGTTGACCTACAGGGCGCCGGTGGAAATTGGGCTACTGTTGGTCGAAGAAGTAGAGGAGGGAGGAGTGTGTGCAGACAGAGAGAGAAGAGGAAAGGTAAGAGTGTAGGACTGAGAATAGGAACTCTGAATGTTGGTAGAGTAAGGGGTCTCAGCTATGCGTGATTCTGACCGTAACATTGTTCCAGAGGCCCAAAAATTTAATTTGCATCTGTTTTGTTGTGTCCATGCTCAGTCATTTTAAACTCCACTGTGAGCTTAATGGCTCACATGAAAATAGACACTCGGGGCTTTAAGAATTTGTAGTTTTACTTAAATATTTCTGTTTTTATCTAGCCTACAAAGGGCAATATATTCAAAGAAAAGTAAGAAAAAAAAGAAAAAAAAAACGTAAATGTTTATATCTTAAAAATAGATGGTGATATCAAACCCATTTCTATTCTGGGAGATGCCCCAAGTGCTTCACCATAAGCATTTGAAGGAGTTCAACCACTAAACTTCTGTGTAAGGTTATTCCAACAGAGATAAAAACATCTCAGACTGAAAGCCAACTAAGTTAAGTTGCATTTATTTCTCACATATACATTACTGCACTGTGAAATTCTGTCTTTACATATCGGGGCCTTGCTCAAGGGCCCAACGGTGGCAGCTTGGCAGTGCTGGGGCTTGAACCCCTGATCTTCCAGTCAATGACCCAGAGCCTTAACCACTTGAGCTACCACCACCCCACAACTGTGTCCTGACTCATTTTATATCAGACTTTTACCGATAAAATAACTCATTTCTTTATACTGTTTGACAATGTCTGATAAGTCAAACACCAGTGTACTGATAAAGCAGGTTAATCATCATTTTTTGATGGATATCAAGTAAGGAGCAGTATTAAGTCCAGCACCACTGTCTTAATGGTTTGAATCAACCATGAGAAATTTAGATTTTTGCCTGGAAAGCCATGTGAGGCCAATGTTAACTAGAAAAACATGACATTATTAATGAATTAATAATATTGTCCCTTTAAAACTAACTATATTTTTGCACTGAGGGCATTAGAGGAGACATCTTCATCAAAGACACTGCTCACCATGAGGACCAGATTTTTTTTATAAATTAAGTTACGAGTTAAATTAAATTAAATCCTTATTCACATCTGGATATCAACATAAATTTTAACATGATTAAGACTACAACTCAAATACGAGAATTAAAAGCATGATAAATGATTTCATTCATTCCAAGCCTATAAGCATGATATTTTTTAAATGAACTAGAAAGAGTCTAGGTTAAATAGTGATAAACCTGAGCATACCTGCAGTATTCAACAAGTAGACACTATATAAAAATAAAATAAAATAAAATAAATAATATGCCTTTATATCAAATTACCTAATGACATGCAGGCACTGTTTATTGAAGTCAGTTATTGGATTACAATTATCTCAAATTGCTTGTTATGGATCCTGGATATTAAAAACCCCTTCTGCTTCATAGTGCTAAATGGAAAGTTTGTAATTTTCAGTCCTAGTTTATATATAAAACCTCCAGTACACTCAGGGACAAGAACAGTTTCCTCCCCCGGGTCATTCATCTGCTGAACAATTATCCTGCCTTTAAACTCCCCCCCAGTTGAACAGTGTAAAAAGCTCATGGACATATCTAAATTCTGTCTTAATTCAGTATTGTACACACCCCTTCATACATTTCTCCTTAAGTTTGCAGATTTTACTTGCAGATGTATGTGCCTTGTGTTCATTTCTATTTTGTATGTTTTCTTTTCAGTTTATTTATTCAGCTTTTTTTCTCTTACTGTCTCTCATGCACATCATCCCTGGACCTGTATACGTGCTCCCTGAAACTTTTTAACCTTTATCATGTCACAAGCACTCTAATAAGTACAGTTGAAAGAGCAGAAACTGCATGCGCAGGTGATCTGTACCTTGCATGGAGGTGGAGCCAGGGTAGTTTTGATGTCAGCCGGAGGGAGAGGCTCCGCCTGTCTGATATGTGTTTTGTCCATGGTGAGTGGAGGTTTTTCAGTGACCTCCTGAAGTAGCAGAAAATGCATTGCTTAAGACATTAAGACATCACTTAGGTTTGTTTTCACTAAATATTAAAGCCTGAGGAATCTACCGTCTCTTCGTCACTTGTAGGATAAGGCCTTTTAGCGCCTCTAGACTGATATTGGTCAGGTGGTCCATCCATGGTCCAATAAGAACCCTGAATACACACATAAGAAAACATTTGTTATAAATTTGTCTTAAATGATCTAAAATGAATTACAGAAAGATATAAACGATTCAACTGCCAAAGAATTGTCTGCTTAGAGTGTCTAACACCTGTGATTTCGAGATAACAGACTTTCAGGCTTAATGTATTTCTGTGTCTTTGAAAAATAAAACAAATTGGTAGGCAAATGTAAGACTAAATGTACATTAAGGGTTTTTTTTTAATTGTACATTAAGGCAGGAAAATAGAGAGATAAAGGCACAAACCTGAAAGCCAGAATAAATAAATGTTTCCAGTGTGGACTGAATAATAGTACTTGATTCTAGACTTTCTGAGGAAAGACAGCACTCTACAGTTTAGGTGGTATGTGGTAAAAAGCCTTCCCATCTACTGAAATTGTTGTACTCTGTTAATAAAGCCCTGTTTTGAGACTGTAGTCCGTGGCTATTAATGCCAAAATGTTAGAAAAGTCTTTAGGATTCTTGAACATCACCTTCCCAGGGTCGCTCTGTGGTCTTGGAACTTTCCGGAAGCACTTATTTAAGGAGAGATTATGTCGAATTGAATTCTGCATGGAAAAAACAAAATACAGAAATCTTGCTTTGAAGATCTGAATGTAATTGCAAATTTCACCAAACATACAGTACATATGCAGCACACTTAAAGAATCAATAGAAAATAGTAATCTGAAGCCTATAAGCTCAGTGCACTACCTTCCAGCCTCTTCCTGCTCTGCTGTAGAATGGAAAGGTGTCACTGATCCATGTGTAGATGTCATTCAGACTCAGCTTTCTCTCCGGAGCCGAGCTTATTGCCATTGCGATGAGTGTGGCATAACTATGTGGTGGTTTCCCTTTGGAGGAGTTTGGCGGAGGGGAGGAGGATGGGATGGACGGGGGCGTATCTCGTTCTCTTCCTCGCTCTCGCTTTCTCTCCCCCCGTTCTTTTCCTGAGCGGAGACTGCCCATTCCCAGATTTGGGAGCCAGTCAATGCTGGTCAAACTGGAGTCCAGTTCTGATGTCATGGTCAAGGAAGTTGCTGCAACGCTGGGAGAATGAGGTATAAAGTGAGGTTCTGATTTGAGCTCAATAATGGTGTGGATTCAACAGCAACGGGAATTCTGAATTCAAGGAATGCAATCAGATTTGCAGATTTGAGGAGCTTTATGTTTTCTCAGCTTGATTAAAAAAAAAAGATGAACAGAACTCAAGAGTTCTCAAAAGAAGAGAGAGAGAGAGAGAGAGAGAGAGAGAGAGAGAGAGAGAGAGAGAGAGAGAGAAGATTGTGTGTGTGTGTGTGTGTGTTAGAGAGAGAGAGAGAGAACGAGAACGACAGAAAGATTGTGTGTGTGTGTGTGTTAGAGAGAGAGAGAGAGAGAGAGAGAGAGAGAAAGAGAGAGAGAGAGAACGAGAACGACAGAAAGATTGTGTGTGTGTGTGAGTGAGAGAGAGAGAGACAGAGAAACAAACAAAAACTATGAAAGATAGAAAGGAATACTTACCTCTAGTCTGTCAACAGGCCACAGGCTTCACACTGTCAATTTTTAATGCCGTCATCTGTTACACAGGACTGAAGACGCTCGCTGAGTGTTTATTTTCCCTTCTCCTTTTCTTTCTCTCTTCCTCTTTCGGTTTATCAGTCTTTCATTTCCCATCCAAACAGCCTTGCAAGTTTTTTTTTTTTTTTTTTTTAAGATTTACACTGTCTCTCTCTCCGTAATGTTTGTTTAAACTAAAAGGAGGGTGAGAGGGAAAAAACATTCGGAAAAGTTCTTCCTTTTTCTCCCTCTCCCTCCCTTTCTCTGAACAACGTCACCTTCAGTATTCCTGTTTCTCTGGCCACGCCTCATTTTGGATGCATGCTGTCCCCGCCTACCTTTCATAGCCACACCCACTCTGTCTGCAGTTCAGGAAATTCTACTTACACCAAGATAGTCATACAGCGACAATGACAACAGACTGCTAATATCTGGATAGACCGTCATCATTTATTTATGTATTAATAACAGTGCATACAGAAAACATTCTCTAAGTTTAACAGAAGGAAATATTCAATAGTTCAAAACTGAACAAAATCACTTCCAATAAAAATTCAGTGATAATTCAATGCTTATGATTATTCAATGCAAATGCTTATGATGAATCAAGTCAGTGATGCTGCTGCTTTCTTCTATGGTGTAGTGTGATTCCTCCTACAGTGAGCTGAAGAAGCTGATGAGACCTGTATCTGGAGAAGGATGAGCTAGAAGCTTCTGGATCTGTGAGCAGAGATAAAAAAAAAAAAAAGAAAAAAGCAAAAGAGCACATGTGACAAAAACATTCATATCTACTTACTTTCTTATTTACTAGCCTGCAACAGCACAGGTGTTCTGCAACATCCTATTTTTCAGAAAGGGTCTCTAACTTTCTACAATTCTGAATCTCATAAAAGTTATCAGCATGTATTCAACTACCACTAACATTGATGTAAAAAAAAAAAAAAAAAATTAAATATGCTCCAATTTATTCATTCATTGTCTACCGCTTATCCGATCTATACTCGGGTCATGGGGAGCCTGTGCCTATCTCAGGCGTCATTGGGCATCAAGGCAGGATACACCCTGGACGGAGTGCCAACCCATCGCAGGGCACACACACACACACACACTCTCATTCACTCACGCAATCACACACTACGGACAATTTAGAGATGCCAATCAACCTACAATGCATGTCTTTGAACCGGGGGGGGAAAAACCGGAGTACCCGGAGGAAACCCCTGAGGCACGGGGAGAACATGCAAACTCCACACACAGATGGCGGAGGCGGGAATCAAACCCCCAACCCTGGAGGTGTGAGGCACTCCAGTTTCCTCCCCCAGTCCAAAGACATGCATTGTAGGTTGATTGGCATCTCTAAATTGTCCATAGTGTGTGATTGTGTGAGTGAATGAGAGTGTGTGTGTGTGTGCCCTGTGATGGGTTGGCACTCCGTCCAGGGTGTATCCTGCCTTGATGCCCAATGACGCCTGAGATAGGCACAGGCTCCCCGTGACCGGAGAATAGATTGGATAAACGGTAGACATACACTGTATTGCCAAAAGTTTTGGGACACCACTCCAAATCATTGAATTCAGGTGTTGTTTTTCAGGGGTTGGGCTTGGCCCCTTAGTTCCAGTGAAAGGAACTCTTAATGCTTCAGCATACCAAGACATTTTGGACAATTTCATGCTCCCAACTTTGTAGGAACAGTTTGGGGATGACCCCCATTCCTGATCCAACATGACTGCACACCAGTGCACAAAGCAAGGTCCATAAAGTCATGGGTGAGCGAGTTTGGTGTGGAGGAGCTTGACTGGCCTGCACAGAATCCTGACCTCAACCTGATAGAACACCTTTGGGATCAATTAGAGTGGAGACTGCGAGCCAGACCTTCTTGTCCAACATCAGTGTCTGACTAAGTACAAATGCGCTTTTAGAGGAATAAACACACTCCTAAACCCTGTGGAAAGCCTTCCCAGAAGATTTGAATATGTTACAACTGCAAAGGGCGGGCCAACTCCGTATTAGATTCATGTGCATGTAAAGGCAGATGTCCCAAAACTTTTGGCAATATAGTGTAAGTGCACACAGTTCTAGACTGGACGGTACCTATTAACAAACCAAAAACCACAACAGCAAAGCTGAAGATACAACAGCAAAAATATAAACAACAGCAGGAAAAGTAAAAACAACTGCAAATCTAAAAAAATTCCACCCGCAAAACCAAAAACAACAGTATAACTGCTAACACAAAAGCAAGCCTGCAAACAGAGCACACAACGAGCTGAGAAATCATGGAAAATGGACAGCTGAACCTGAACCTATTGATGTTTTTAATCATAATCTGCATTTTACTTAAACCATGCATGCTGCTAATATGTGCGTAAAGAAAGCTGGTGCTTTTGGAAGTTAATTTGTTTCTGAATGTGCTGTTGTGTTTTTGGTTTGTTACTGTGTTTTGCACTTACAGGCCACTGTACACCATACTGTTTTTTCTTTTGTAGTGAGGTGGTACCTCTTTAAAGTTGGGGTGCTTGGCATCCTGCACAAGTTGCAGCATCACACTCTCAGTCGTGGTGAGAAAAGCTCCACTCTGCTTTAGACGCGAGAGAGCAAACAGCCGGTCTGTCTGACTGGGGAACAAGCGTGACACACATTTTCAGCTCATCCATGTTTAATGTAAGAGGATTGAAGGCTGCAGGGAAGCAATAATGACGCATGGACTCTAGGTGAACTGTGTTACCTCCGAGCTGAGACAGCATCTGCAACGATGTGCACCTCCATACCTCGTTCCAGAAGATCGTATGTCGTACACTGCAAAAGAATTGGAGAAAAGGATTTGAACTCTGCTGTGTATTTGTAAGCATATATCAAATATGGTACATAAAAATAAAGTAGAGTTTACAGCAATGCAGGCTTGGGCCTCAATGCCACACAGTATGGCCTGCTTGGGGCTCCCCAGGCTTTTAAGCTCGTTCTCGACACTCTCTGTTAGCATGGAGAAGCGGGTTTTAGCGTGGGGCTTCAGGTCCTCGGTGCCTAACTCAGACACAGTTGGACCCAAACCTTTAGGGTACTGCTCAGTCAAGATTGGGGGAATACCCAGGATACGACAAGCCTACAACAGAGGAAATCATATGTGAAAAACTTCTGGCTTGGGATCAGTGTTATTACACAATTAACTAGGAATTGTGTGGTATATTTAATATATTATATATGGTATATATTATATATACATTTTGTGCCAAATGTTTATTTTAGCTTGTTTTTTTCTTTTTGCAAGTATTTAATGAAAGATGTAGCAAATATCATGAATTTAATCAAATTAGCTTTCTACAAAAGTCCACAAAAATACATTGCAGAGACCTGACCAACACACTCAGTGCTTGTTGAGCATCTGGAGCAATTTCAGATTTAGTCCCATTCTGCTGCTGTAATAACTTCCACTGTTCTGGAAAGGCTTTCCACTAGATGTGTAGCTTTAGGGATTTCTGCATTCAAGCCACAAAAGCATTAATGATGTTAGGTGAGGAGGCCTGGTGTGCAGTAAGCCTTCCAGTTCATCCCAAAGGCATGTAGTGGGGTTGAATGCAGGGCATTTAAGTTCTTCCACCTCTAACCATGGAGTTGCTTTGTGCATAGGGGCATTTTCATGCTGGAACAGGTTTGGACTTCTTAGTACCAGTCAAGAGAAACTGTAAGCTACATCATACAAAGACATTCTGTGCAACTGTGTGTTTCTAACTGTGTGTCAGCGTTTTCTTGACAGCCCACAAATAGGTCTGTAGGTCTAATGCCCACAAACATTTGACCATAGAGTGTATTTCATTTTAAGCACATAACAGAAAACTGAGTGATATTTTTATAATTAGCTTACTTTGTTCAGGGAGGTATTTCAAGGACGTAAAGGTGTCTTTATCAAGAGCGCAGTACAATATTCAGAAACAAATAGCTCGAGGAATCTGGTCAGTATCATTTACAAATTTGCTGCTATTATTCACAGTAACCTATACACAAATACCCACACAAACAACACACTCAAGAACACATGATTACAAGCTAATAAATGCTATTTAACAACATGGGAGTATGAGAATGTTGCTTTTATACAAGGAAATACGGTAAGAATATCTATTAACATTGCTTATTTATTAAAATATCAATCTGACTGAAGCCTAAAGTCCAGCTTAGGCCAGCAAACCAAGCACTCAGCTGGAACTTTATCAGTAAAGAAAAAAAATAACCAGCTGGGGGATTAAACATGTAGTGATAAATTAATTACACACTAATTAAACTGTACCTCATATAAAGTTAGTTGTTTACTACTGTATAGACTAGATAGGTATTAGCTCCAAACTGGTGTTTTAGCTGCTAAGGTGTTAGTGAGGAACAAGCACATAATGTTGGGAAAACCATTTGAAATATTCAACTTTTTTTAGTGAATCTTACATTTTTAAGCTACACGGAAGTGTTAGAGAAGACTGAAAAGCTGTACATGTATGTCCCAAACAGGTCGAGTGACAAAATTACCTGTAGAAGTCTTGCTGCATTACACACAATATTGGAGAACTGGAAAATTGTTGGCCTGAATTTCTTTTTGCATGTCACACAGCAAGAGCACTGAGCTTTTGGACGACAGCCTTCCTATGTGCGCCACTGCAAGAGATTTACATTTAATGTAACTGCATTTTCTTCAGGATGACAGACACATGTTAATATCTAACTTCATTGTTACATTGCTTCATAGTTACATGTTAGTTCGTTTAAAGTTTGGAAGCCATTCATAAAGAAATTTAGGTGTCATGGCATAACAAGTTATACACTATATTGCCAGAAGTTTTGGGACACCCCTCTAAATCATTAAATTCAGGTGTTGTTTTTCAGGGGTTGGGTTTGGCCCCTTAGTTCCAGTTAAAGGAACTCTTAATGCTTCAGCATGCCGAGACAATTTTTGGACAATTTCATGCTCCCAACTTTGTGGAAATAGTTTGGAGATGTCCCCTTCCTGTTCTAACATGACTGCACACCAGTGCACAAAGCAAGGTCCATAAAGAATGGATGAGTGAGTTTGGTGTGGAGGAGCTTCAAAGAGACCTGACCTCAACCTGATAAAACACCTTTGGGATGAATTAGAGCGGAGACTGCGAGCCAGGCCTTCTAGTCCAAGATCAGCGCCTGACCACACAAATGCGCTTCTAGAGGAATGGTCAAAAATTCCCATAAACACACTCCCAAACCTTGTGGAAAGCCTTCCCAGAAGAGTTGAAGCTGTTATAGCTGCAAAGGGCGGACAACTCCATATTACATTCGTGTGCATGTAAAGGCAGACGTCCCAGTTTTGACCTGGCTCGCAGTCTCCGCTCTAATTCATCCCAAAGGTGTTTTATCAGGTTGAGGTCAGGACTCTGTGCAGGCCAGTCAAGTTCCTCCACACAAAACTCGCTCATCCATGTCTTTATGGACTTTGCTTTGCTTTGTGCACTGGTGCACAGTCATGTTGGAACAGGAAGGGGCCACCCCCAAACTGTTCCCACAAAGTCGGGAGCATGAAATTGTCCAAATTGTCTTGGTATGCTGAAGTATAGTTGCTTTCAGAGGAACTAAGGGGCCAAGCCCAACCCATGAAAAACAACACCTGAGTTCAATGATTTGGAGGGGTGTCCCAAAACTTTTGGCAATATAGTGTACATATAATTTATGTTTATTTCACTGTTTACATTGTAAGCTTTTGTCCTCCATTTTATCTGAAACTTAGCACATTTGAATAAGACTAAGGCTCCGCCCACTCAACACAATTACGGCATGTCATATATAACCGAAAACTTTTCATTTTAAAGGTAATAATGTGAAAAAATACACTTTAGGCGATTATTTCAGAGCAAGTGTATTACATAGCTAAAAAACTCAGTCTGGAAACCTGCTTTCTGCTCTGGAACGTTTGTTTCAACATCATGTCAGTCATTTATAGACACTCCTCCACCCTGATCTTTCACCTCCTCATGAATCAGTATAAGGAAAGGTTTTTGTTGTTTATATAGATGTTATTTGGCTTTCAAGCTTTTCAATATTGCTTTAAAAATGCTTTGTTTATATTGATGGGAATAGGTAAAAACCTTATTCAAATCTTATCCATCTCCAAACATTTCACCTTATAAACCACTCTACACATACAAATCTTACCTAATGCTCTTGTAAACTTTTATTTTTCTTAAGATCTGTTCAGAACGGTTTATTCCTATCTCTGTATTAAGCCAAGAAGATGTTGATTATTGTTGGGTGTATGATAAATCTTACACTGAAACATGTCTTTAAATGGTTTTAATGACAGCCACTGGTGTACTCTAAATCAAACAATAAACAGTGAAATTAACATTGTAAATCTAACTCTAGTTTTGAATACTAATGGATTTAGTTACTATATGTCAGTTCGTTTAATTTCTGAAGGCCATTCATAAAGAAATGTAGATGGCATGGCATAACAAGATTTTTAAGACATTTAACAAGACATTTAATTAATGTTTATGTCACTGTTCACAATAAACAGTGAAATTAACATTGTAAATCTAATACTATTTTTTCAGTTTTATAAAGTATGCAAATGTACATATATTTAGCTAAATGATCCCTTCATTTGCATAAATATAGCCAAAATCCAATAGGGAGAATCACTTGCAAGAATATTAGTAATTCACTTGATTGTGAAATCTTGTGTTTATAAAATGCACCTATTCACTTGTAGGGTCTTGCCTTCACTTCTGTGAACTTAGACAACATGCGGAAATGACTCACAGTGTTCACAGTAAAGTAAGTTTCTGGTAATGTCCACAAGTTTTTTGGCTGTCTCATATTGTGTTTATGTATCAACTTGCTACACTTCTGTGGTTAAGGTTTATCATAAAACTGTACATTGACCCCAGTGCACAATTCAGCAGGTAAATGAAGACTGGAGGCTGCACTTACTATTAAAAAGCCAAGTGATCTTCAAAGCTTTGTGCAAAACTTGGTTAAGGACAGATCACCACCACTGTCTGCTGGGGCATTAACAATGTCAAGAAGCTCGGACGCTTGGATCTAATAAATCCTGGCCGTATAGCTATGCTGTACTGTTCACTTTCAGGACACATCCGTCGCAGCAGCGCCTCAGGTCACGCCCACGCTCTTATCCAATAAAACATTAAGATTACGACTGACAGCTGGCGCATCCAATCAGACGCATACAAGCGCTAACCCCTAGCTCTGCTTTAAATAAACATGTTTTCGATGTGTAAAAAAATAAATAAGAGCCATATCGCGTTCACATGCAATAGCCTTTTAAAATGCAATATATATATATATATATATATATATATATATATATATATATATATATATATATATATATATATATATATATATATATATATTATTTTATTTTATTTTTACCGTGAGGAAACGGCTAAATACTATATGAATATATAAGTATATATAAGTACCTACGCTGGCTTACTGTCTTTTTTGGCATCAATGGTAAACTTTATTAAGAATTGTTAGGTATATTTGCTCTCTAAGTGTATACAAATAATATTTAATTGACAAAAAAAAATCATTTCGCGTTTAACGTTTATTTGACCCGGAAGTTGTTGTGCGTGGCTGTTGACTTTAGCAAATGTACCCTGTGGGCCTGGTGTGTGTGTGCAAATAATAATAGACTTGTATTCGCCTGGGACTGTACAAGTTCAAATGGACAATTAAACAATTAAAGTATTTTTTCAATATTTACAACAAACTGACACTGTGTGCACTGACCGGTATCACGCTTTGCAGTCATGCTAGCCTATGTAATGGTGTGTGGGTGCTCAAAGGACTTCGGGAATCATTAACTAACGTTTCCGTTATTTCCTCTGCTGGATAATAACACCTAGAGCTGGAGCGCCTTCATAAAGTCCCTGATCCGTTGCGCTGGAGTGTGTTTTAATTCAAGTTTGTGCACATCCTCACTCTCTGGGCATCTTTGCAGCGAAAGACCTGCTAGCTAGCTTCTGCTAGCGCCTCTGCCTCGCGTTGGAGTTGCAGAAGGAACATGTCAGATTTTGATGAATTTGAGAGACAGCTAACGGAAAACAAACAAGGTAAAACTTTCCGTATTTTAAGAGCAGCCAACAGTAATAATTAAAAAACAAATAAGTTCTTACTGGTGTGAAGAAGAAGCTGCAGCGGTCTGCGCGGGGTGACGCTGGCTTCTAGTTCATGAGGCTAGTGCTGTGTAAATAGCATTACTGTAACTCTTCACATGGTGAACAGCTGATGTTTCTGTGACTTGTTGTGTAATTCAACACTAATTGAATGCAACTCACTCTATTTGCATACATGGACTTGGACATTACATCGCTTTACTGTGTCTCGTAGAGAGGTTTTCTTCAAAGCAAAAACACTGAGCCAAGTAAAGACGTAAGCAGCAAATATTAACAACACGCCAATCTTATGTTTTCTTCATTTATTGTTGCTTGGGCTTTTTTTGGAAAGCTGCAAGGACACAATGGCGCAATAGTAAGTCATTGGGCGCAATGCTTTTACTCTGACAGCTGACAGAGATAAGGAGAACAAACACCACCGGCGGAGCAGCTCCAGGAGCCGGAGCCGAGAGAGGGACCGAAAGAGAAGGAGCAGCAGGGACAGAGAGAGACGAGACCACCATGGGGACAGCAAGGACCGCAGACACAGGCGGAGGTACACACTGTTGCGTGTTTATATTTTCCCCAGTCGTGGCTCCGTAGTTTAGGCACTGGGCTATAAGAAGTGTACATCCCTGACAGCCGCAAGCTAGAGCCACCGTTGTACTAGGTTCCCACATCGCTGTCGCAGTATTATGAGGTCACTAGTGGGAGTTCCTACTACTGGTTGCCATAGTAATAACGTTACTCAGGGTGGCGCAACTAGCATTCCACTTGACCTTTGTGTATAAAATTCACCAGTGCATGCACTGACCAGGCATAACATTATGACCAACGGCCTAATATTTATTGTGTTGGTCCCCTTTTTGCTGCCAAAACAGCACTGACCCGTCATGCACTGTGTATTCTGACATCTTTCTATCAGAACCAGCATTAACTTCTTCAGCAATTTGAGCAACAGTAGCTCGTTTGTTGGATTCAGGCAAGATCCTTACGTGCATCAATGAGCCTTAGCCACCCATGACCCTGATGCCAGGTCACCACTGTTCCTTCCTTGGACCACTTTTGATAGATACTGACCAATGCAGACCGGGAACAACCCACAAGAGCTGCAGTTTTGGAGATGCTCTTATCCAGTCATCTAGCCATCACAATTTGGCCCTTGTCAGACTCGCTCAAATCCTTACACTTGCCCATTTTTCCTGCTTCTAACACATCAACTTTGAGGACAAAATGTTCACTTGCGGCCTAATATATCCCACCCACTAACAGGTGCCATGATGAGAAGATAATCAGTGTTATTCACTTCACCTGTCACTGCTCATAATGTTATGCCTGATCGGTGTATATACACATCATGTCGTACGAGTTAAAGGAGAGCTCTACTGCACCAAGTTGGTCGTTGTTTGCGACCAAGTTGAATTTTTCCAGTTGCTGAACACGCCCACATCTTGTCACCAACGGTCACTGTTGCTTCTGTTGCCGGAAGTCGCCAGCTCTCATTGAAAACGAATGACTTCCGGTTGCTTTGTCGCTGCGTGTATGTGTGAATGTAGCATTAGGATTTTGAGCAGCCCTTTCTGCTCTATAGACTTGTACCCCAGAACTGCTGCTGTGATGCTCATGATGAAGGCTGTGATTTGACAGTGCAGACTTTCTTTCATTGTCTGACCTTCAGAAGTATAAGAGGCTAATTTGCTGGTTTTCATCCTATTGATTGCATGCATTTCATAAAATCCTGTGTGCTCCTTATAGTCGGTCTCCACACCGTGAGAAAAAGAAGGCCAAAGTGAAAAAGTACTGGGATGTTCCTCCTCCTGGCTTCGAACACATCACACCCATGCAGTACAAAGCTATGCAAGGTGGGGTGTGCTCCAGTAATAAATTCATATGTTTGTGCAAATTGTATTTCCTATTCTTAAACATGTAATGTATAACAGATAAAGAACTCTTTGAGTGAGTCAGTACCATTAGTGGCAGCCAGAGAGCCGTGCAGAACAGTTGTGTATATATATAGCTGTGCTGCATGGTGCTCAGTCAGATAGAGCAAATGTGTAAAGCTGAGCAGTATTTGTTGTGTGAATGATTGCCTGTGAATTCCATGTCCAGCTGCTGGTCAAATTCCTGCCACTGCCCTGCTCCCTACAATGACCTCTGAAGGTCTGGCTGTGACTCCGAATCCTGTGCCTGTTGTGGGCAGCCAGATGACACGTCAAGCTCGGCGGGTTTACGTGGGCAACATCCCCTTCGGCATCACAGAGGCAAGTGTCATCTGCATTGATTATAGCAGCTGGACTTGTTTGCTCTGTGAACTGGTCAGGTAGCTCTCTGCTGCAGTTCATTTCAGTTCCTTTGCTTGCCTTGATACTTGATTTAATTCTTTTGAAATGTCAAGGCAATCCTCCTGTCTCATGCCTCTTTCACAGGAGTCTATGATGGACTTCTTTAATGCTCAGATGCGCTTGGGTGGCCTGACTCAGGCTCCAGGAAACCCAGTTCTCGCTGTGCAGATCAACCAGGACAAGAACTTTGCCTTTTTAGAGGTAATTCTTATCACTACATCTCACTATTAACACTAACACAAGTTTATAAAATATATGCACACAGTCTAGATAGAAATGTGTCAGTTTGTAACATTCTCTAAAGACAGAGTTGTTCTATTTTAGTTCCGCTCGGTGGATGAGACGACGCAGGCCATGGCGTTTGATGGCATCATCTTCCAGGGACAGAGTCTGAAGATCCGCCGACCACACGACTATCAGCCACTGCCAGGCATGAGTGAGAACCCAAGTGTTTACGTGCCAGGTAGCGTTCATCTTATAATTCACACAGCTGATCATGAGTTCTGATCCTATTTATGTTTGTTCATAGGTATTTATGCGCTCTCTTTGATGAGCTGAGATTTTTAAATATTCCAAAAATGAACATGTATTCAGAAAGAAGATATAAACAGAAAAGCTGAGTCTGGAAATGTTTTGATGTAGAGAGTAGCACTGTTGTGGTAGGCACTGAGCAGATCTTAAATATAGTGGACTCACATCAGGTACCTCAGTATTGCAGGTTAAGCCTCATGTTTTTGTACATAGTGCTACTTTAGCGGTGTGCATCTATTTCTGTGGCTTCATTCACTACTTTGGCAAATGTCCACGCAAATAGCTGGACTAACTTTTAGATCATTATACACATGTATTATTACTGTGTTAATATAAGTTTAAATTTATGACTTATGACTTATGACTCAAATCTTTTGATTCTCGTTTACCAAACAGATTTGTATTCAACTTTAAGTCAACATCATCATTATTATTATGTAAGGCCTTCATCAGTCATTACGTATTTATAAATTGGGATTATGCTTCATGCACAGACATAAAAATTTCCCAGTGCTTAAGTGGTACATTCTTTTCATATCTCTACCCCTTCATGGCTCCACCCCCTTCTCCTCTTGTTGAACCAGTAAAACTCGCATCAGAACTGAATGAGTGTTGTCTTGTTCATCATTTCTTTCACATTGTCTCATTGTATTCACAAGCTTGTTCCTTCAATTCGTACTGTCCCAGTTTGTACAGAATCAGTACCGTTCTCGTTCCGACTCAACACCAAGTTCGGTGACATGATCCTTCACAGCCTGGACTCTAATGCAGTCAGGAAAAATCTGCCGAAGCAGTCACATGTTTTACATGGGTGGTACTTAAGTGAACGACTTAGAACATGGAAATGAACGAGGATGATACCAAAACATTGATTTATTCACACACAAAACACCACTTCTTTTTTCACACTGCTGAAGGGCTGTATGTTTCCATGCAGTAAAGCTTTAGTTGTTTAGCATTTCTGTTTATTATAATTGGCACTGTATGACATGCCCCCCCCCCCCCCGACAGAGGACTTGATTACATCACATTAGATCTGTTTTTTTTTTTCTCTCTCTTTTAGCCAGAATATCTTCATTAACACTATCTGCATACTAAAATTATGTGTCCATAGCTATAATATACTCCGCTCTTTCTTTCCACGCTAGGCGTCGTTTCCACTGTGGTGCCCGACTCAGCTCATAAGCTCTTCATCGGCGGGCTTCCTAATTACCTCAACGACGACCAGGTTGGTGTGTTACCAAAGCAATGCCATGGCAACAGTGCACTGTAACTAAATATGTGGACATCTCTCTGTACTCTTTAAATGATCTTTTACTTCATTTAGTTACACTGTAATTATCATGCTGTTTAGCTTTGAATTTGCAGGAGTGAATGGAGGTGATTAATTCTGATAACTGGTGACTTTCCTCTTCTCAGGTGAAGGAGTTATTGACTTCTTTTGGCCCGCTGAAAGCCTTTAACCTGGTGAAGGACAGCGCCACCGGTCTCTCGAAAGGCTACGCCTTCTGTGAATACGTTGACGTCAACATCAGCGATCAGGTGATTAGTCAGCATCACAGAGCTCTGTTGATTAACAATTAAAGACTGAGAGACTAGAAGGAATGCACTTATACTTGAAGCTGCTTTGAAATGGGGCTGAATGTGTCATCCCTGTTGCCACATATGTTGATGTTTCTGCTTCTTGAGAGTTCACCCTGCTTTCATCAGGCCTCACCTGCTGTTAGTACGCACCCTGTGCCATGCATTAAAGTCAGGCGCATTACTGGGCAAACTGAACAAGAGTAGGCGATAAGCCGAAAATAATCACAATATTTAAAGCCGTATTTATGTTACATGGTATGTGTCACCATATCTAGATCTGCTAAGAAAGTACCACCTTAATACAAGCAGCACATTTAAATAGACTTTAAAGAAGCATGATTTAACCATTTTTTATTTCACGTGCACTAGTGATGTTATGTGCAGTAGGGAAAATTGAGTAGAGTACAAAAATAGATTTGAATGTTGGTTACTGTGAGTAATAATGGACTTGGTGTGTCTAATAGAAGTCTTACAGACTTTCAGAAAAATGCATTATGACACTGTTAATCTTATATATAATATTTTACTGTCATATTGCTTTATCCTGGACTCACAGAATAAGACAAGAGAACCTGTAGTGGAAATTCAGGGAAAAGCCTAAGTGCCAAAAGGTTTTTAATACAACTCGAGTTTCAGGAACCTGTGCAGGATTTTGCGCAGAGGAGTTCAGAGAATGGAATGAAAAGTTGCTGAAGCAGAAAATAGCATAAATTTTGTAGGACGTGTAGAGGCAGAGCAGGAAGCACGGACCAGTGGAATTGACAATTCCATTAACGTTCGCTAGAAATAGCGTACGCTTTCCAGGATGTAAAGTGGCATGTGGTGGAAAGTACAAAGTGCCGCCCACTGTAACCTCTCCACTTTTCTGTGATGCAGGCTATCGCTGGGCTCAATGGCATGCAGCTAGGGGACAAGAAACTCCTGGTGCAGAGAGCCAGTGTCGGATCCAAGAACACTGCACTGGTGAGCGTGTGTGTGTGTGTGTGTGTGTGTGTGTGTGTGTGTGTGTGTGTGTCTGCTTTCCATACATGTTCACCTACTATATTCTGGTAAGCATTGCAATGATACATTGGTTAACTGGTGCTTCTGTTCTTTTTCATGTCACTTTTTATTGCCAACTCATCCAATCTGCATGTATACAGTGAGATTAAATATTGTGCCTCCAGATGTATACAGCACCATATATGTAAATATTATGGTGACTGTGCTGAGAGGCATATTACTCTAGTTTCAACTGAATGGCATACTGCAGGAGGCAATGTAGATGCCTAATGCTGCGTTCACACATGCAGGGATTTGATCTCTGGAAGTCACCAATCACTGTACTATGAAGTCGCCAGTGGGTGATTACCATCAATGGGTGGCGCAACCAATGGCTCATTGATGCACGTGGGGAACGAAAACTGGCCTGTGAGATCCGATCCAACAGACGAGCTACTGTTGCTCAAATTGCTGAAGAAGTTAATGATGGTTCTGATGGAAAGGTGTCAGAATACACAGTGCATGACGGGTCAGGGCTGTTTTGGCAGCAAAAGGGGGACTAACAGGGTATTAGGCCATAATGTTATGCCTGATCGGTGTAAAATTTGCCAGTGTATATATGCATCATATCATATGAGATGAAGGAGAAGCAGTTGGTGCTCTGTGCCACAGATCACGTGCACTCTACTGTCTTCACTCACAATATTAGACGCTGTACCAAGTCGCTCCATGCTTGCATAAAGTGAAACTTTTCTCAACCTTGCTGTGTCACAGGACACACCCACATCTATTTCCATATTTGCATAAACCGTTGTTTCACTAAACACCCCCACTTCTAGTCGCTTGCAGTTATTGCGGCTCGGGTCGCTGCCAATCGGCAGCTCTCACTGAAAATGAGCTCAGCTCTCTGGTCACTCTGCTGCTGTGACTTGCTTTCTGTGTGAATGTAGGATGAGTATGCGTACATTGCAAATCACATGTGAATCATTGTAAGGAAATGCATTCAGCTCCAAAATGATTGGCACCCTGTAGGAGAATATGCAAAATGATTGCGTATAAGATACACAATGGTTTAACAGTTCTGTTCAAACTGTTGGAGAAACTTAGCGATAGGTTTCAAGAATGCAAATCACATTCGCACATAAATTGAAATATTTTCATTGATGTCAGTCATCAGGAACATGGTTGATTCATTTCTTGTTTCACTGCGATTATAAATATGAGGTTGCATATGTGTAAAATCTGCCATCTATCACACAGTCCATCAAAACACATTGAAACAGTTAGAAATAATTTTTTAAAGCAAACTCTGTCATATTTGGAGGAGCTTGCAATTTTTCAGATTTACTGCAGATATTCCCCAGATTTGGGCCATGAAACGTTGTGACATCACAAAACACATTTGTTTTGTCCTCTTTCATTCGCGTGTGTCGAACATGAGTGCGGCTATTAAAAGAAATTAATTACATCCTCACTTTAAAAGAAGAATTTTGCCAATTCAAGTAGTCGTCTTCTTCTTATTCAAAAAAAACAACAACCTTGAAGTTACATCACATTATTTTATAAAGCTGCAGCAAAATCAGGTAGATTCATAAAATGTTTTTTTTAGCATGCTTCATTTTATCATACAGGTTCTATTTAATTGACTTCTTGATTCAACAGGTCTGGCAGTAATCAGGCCTGGGTGTGGCAATGGAAAAACATAGCTTTCCAAGACATGTGGTTGATCACAGTTAATTATGATTTTAGCAAGGGGGCAATTACTTTTTCACACAGGGCCAGGCAGGTTTGGACAGCTTATTTTTTCCTTCACAAATGAAATGATAATTTAAAAACTGCGTTTTGTATTTACTCGGGTTATCTTTGTGCAATATTAAAATTTACTTGATGAGCTGAATCATTGTCACAAATATGCAAAAAAATAAAAAATCAGGAAATACTTTTTCACAGCACTGTAATACTTTCTGCTCCTTTTAATGATGGCAGTAATTTGAAGAGAGGTAGCCTGACTGTAAGAACAGTTTTTAGTGGTTTCACTTTTGTACCCTGATCACCTCTCACTACACCTCCTGCTGCAGACTGGGATCAGCCAGACGCCAGTGATGCTGCAGGTTCCCGGCCTGATGAACAGCTCCATGAACCAGATGGGCGGCATTCCCACCGAGGTGCTGTGTCTGATGAACATGGTGTCTCCCGACGAGCTGCTGGATGACGACGAATATGAGGAGATTGTAGAGGACGTCAGGGATGAGTGCAGCAAATACGGCCAAGTGAAGAGTATCGAGATTCCACGGCCTGTCGACGGCCTTGAGGTGCCCGGGACTGGCAAGGTATACACACACATGCACACTTCCTGAAATGCAAATGTATTGCAAATGTCTCATCTGGATCAAACAAAACTGTTTGTTGCATTGTGTCATAGCTGACTTGTCTCTCTTTGTGTTTGTCAGATCTTCGTGGAGTTCATGTCTGTGTTTGACTCTCAGAAAGCCATGCAAGGTTTAACAGGCAGGAAATTTGCCAACAGAGTGGTGGTGACCAAATACTGTGACCCTGATGCCTACCATCGCCGAGACTTTTGGTAGAGGTAGAACAAGCCAAAAGAGACTTGATGGTGGACTATATGGTATTTTCTGTTCTGTTCTATTCTTTCTTGTGTGTGTGGTGTGTGTGTGTGTGTGTGTGTGTGTGTGTGTGTGTGTGTGTGTGTGTGTGTGTGTTTAGCTTTTAGGCCTGTGAAAGGGAATGAAACATTTTTAGGATAACTCGTACACTGATTGGTGTACTGCACACTCAACTTTGCTGCCATGATTGGTTTCTTCACTAGCTAACAAACTTTTACACATTACTTCAGGTGTTGAACTGTGAACTTCTCACACCTTGCAGTGGACTCGGAAAATTAGGTTTGCCTTCAAAAAATAAACCAGAGATCCTGCTACACGCCGCCTTGTGGTCTTTCTTTCTCTGCAACGTCTGTGAAGGTAGAGATTTGCATTTCTCTTTGGGAACTTCCATAATTCCCTCTTGCTCTCATGCTTCTCCAGTCGTCGAGGAGGAGGTTTCAAATCAACATAACGTGAAACTGCAACAAGGCCTTGCTTTGGATTATTTTGGAGTTCTACTGTTCATCAAAACATTTCCTTGTGTTTGGACTTTTATGGTGGAGTAACTCGACTGTGAAGAGTGCATAACGTGGTTAACGTGAGAGATCACACAGTCACTTGCTTTCTTTGTACCTAAAAGAAGAATACTGAAGCAAGCTACTGTATATGTTTATCCCAGGTTTATTACCATGGACTTTTTCCTTTCAAGAGTGAAATGTCTCCTAATTTTTCCTGATCTGATCTAATTAAATTTGTACTGGGTGGAAAAAAAAACTTATCCACCTTTATATTGTAACAAGCAAGTTGTATCACATATTGAATTGAAAATCATTTAGATTTACAAAGTCTACGCATTCAGAAGGGTTTCTGCATAACTGCAATGAAGTCACAAATCTGTTGCATTGCTTACTGGTATGGTGGAGCTCTTCATTTCAGACTGCAGTGGGCCAGTTATTATTTGGACTATTTTAAAAGAAAGATGGAGGGCACCAGCCTGTGACTCTCAGTATTGTGCCTAGGAGGTTTGGGGTACCTCTATTGGTTTTTGTCCCTTTTTCATTTTTTTTTCCAGCTTTTCTCTGGTATTCTATTTTTTAAGGATGTGGTTTTCCCAAATTCATAAATTAAAGAATCTTAGAGAAAATCTGTGGATGTGTGTATTGGTTATTTGAAAGTGGTGCTTTGTATCAGCAGTCTAGGACACGGGCAAGTTTTCCCTTCTCTCGACACATCAGATACATCAGTTACTGAACCTCCAGTTAGTTGGATCAGATGTGTTGGGAGCAGGTCCTCAGGACAGGAGTTGGGAAGCTGCTCAAAATGAATGCAGATTATCGAGAAAACCTACAAGTGAGTATTTCATATTTCATAATACACATCTCACCACTTTTAAGCTTCTTAAAATCTCTCAGCATGGCACTTGCCGTGAAACTGTTATATTCATGCTGGTGGCTTGTTCTTTTGTGACGAGATCGTTTATGGACTCGGAAAAAATTGTTTATACTTGGAAAAAAGTAGCAGTCTTTGTAAGCATGTACAGCCACTTTATTAGAAACACCTGTAAAACTGCTTATTCACACAATTATCAAAGATTTGATCACCTTGACTGTTGCGTAGTTGTTTGTGTCAGGTGGGTTGCTTTGAATACATCAGAAACTGCTGATTTACACACATAGCAGTGTCTAGAGTTTACTAAGTATGGAGCAAACAAAAAAAGCAGCAGTTCTGTGGACAGAAACACCTTGCTGATCAGAGGCTTGAGAGGAAAATGTCCAAACTGGCAAAAAGACTGCAGTACCCCAGATAACCCCTCTGTACAACACTGGTGAGCAGAAAAGCATCTTAGAGAAAACAAATCCTGAGGCAGTTGTGCTCCAACAGTAGAAGACCACATCAGCTTCCACGTCTGTCAGCCAAGAACAGGAAGCTAAGGCTGCAGTGGGCACAGTCTCACCTAAACTAGACCGTTGAAGACTGGAAAAATGTAGCCTGATGAATCTTGATTTGTGCTGCTACAGACAGATGATTTTGTCAGAATTTGTCCTCAGCAGCTGGAATCCATGGACTCAAGCTACTGTCTGTTAACAATTCAGGATGCTGGTGGTGGTGTAATGGTGTGGGGAATGTTTTCTTGCTGCACATTAAGCCCCTTAATGCCAATCAAGCATCATTTAAAGTCTGTCTAAGTATTGTTGCATCCCTTTATGGCCACACATATTTAATTATAGCATCATAATTTACTCGTATTATTATCGCTTCCAGCATGTTAATGCACCATGTCACAAAGCACAAGTGATATCGAGTTTAGTGTTCGACAGAGGCCTCCCAAGTCACCAGATCCAATGGAATTCAATAGATCACCTTTGGGAAGATGCAAGTGACTTAACAGCTGACAAATCTGCAGCAATTGTGTGATGCAATCATGGCAGCGTGGACCAGCATCTTAAAGAAATGTTTTCAACACATTGTGGAATCAGTGCCACACAGAATTGTGCTTAACTATACACAGATCAGGCATAACATTATGAGCAGTGACAGGAGAAGTGAATAACACTGATTATCTCCTCATCATGGCACCTGTTAGTGGGTGGGATATATTAAGCAGCAAGTGAACATTTTGTCCTCAGAGTTGATGTGTTAGAAGCAGGAAAAATGGGCAAGTGTAAGGATTTGAGCGAGTTTGGTAAGGGCCAAACTGTGATTTATAATTCGGTGTCACCCAGGTGAGGATGGCATCCCTTTTGAGTCTGGTTCCTCTCAAGATTTTTTCCTAATATCATCTCAGGGAGTATTTTTCTTGTCACTACTGCCTCTGGCTTGCTCATTAGGGATAAATATAAATGAAAAATGTAAACTTTATAATTTGTTTTCTGAATTTTTCTATTCCTTTCTGAGAATGTCCATTGTTAAAAGTGGTATACAAGTTAAATTGAATAGAATTGACTTGAAATAAGGCTATCCTGACAGCAAAGGGGAGTTCTACCCAGTATTAATGTGGAATTTCTAATAAAGTGGCCAGTTTATAAGATCCCTGTTTAAATAGGTACCCTATATCTGTTTACAGTTAAAGAATGCTGTATAATTGGGACTCATTATAAATTTCCTTTTGAATTGGAAGTTTGAATTCTACAGTATCCATGTGTTACTGGGTTGCATATGGATGCTCTGGGTTGTTGATCAGAGGATTGGAACTTAAGCCTTAGCACTGCCAAGCTGCCGCTGTTGGGCCCTTGAGCAAGGCCCTTAACCCTCACTGCTGTAGGGGCGATGTATCATAACTGACCCTGTGCTCTGAAACTGGGGATATGCGAAGAAAGAATTTCAGTGTGCTGCAATGTATATGTGACAAAAAAAGGCTTCTATTCTATTCTACGTGACGTATTAATTTCTCCAAAATGAACATTACAAAATGTCACAGATTATATATTTGTATATTATAATCTAGTGAAAAAGGGCCGAGACGGTTATACGGCAGTGATGTTTGTACCCAACCTGTAATACTGTGCGTCATGTTTTATCATTGAGTGTAAAATTCCATGTTCTAGTAACATGGTTGAATTGGACGAAATACAAAATGCAAACGCTTTACATTTCCACATGCATTCCTCTGCATTTATAAACCTTACCTAATGTTAACAAAGAAACAGAGTTGTTCACTGCTTTTTGTTTAAATGTTTATTTAACCCATACCGTAAAATTATGTGTACATAAATTTGCATAAACTAAATGATTATAACTGAAAATTTACTCCAGGTGTGAAATAATCTGTTGTGAATTTCCCAGCAAACCCATTCTGAGCTTAATTTTCCCACCCAGGTGGAATGCAGGTGTTAATTATTTAAACAAAAGAATGCATTAATAATAATAATCATTAATGTTTTTTTATGTTATTTTACTGCTGAAGTTTACAGTTTGCTCATGTTAACTAATATGTCAAATAATTAAGAACCTTAATGTCAAATTTTCCAAAATTAGAAATCTCTAGTTATATTCATTCTCCGATATAAACTCTACTCTTCTCCCTCCTGCAATGAGTCTTTCCTTGCCTTATTCTCTCTCCTGTTTCCCGTGTAAAGCTTCCCCTCTCTCTGCACAAACAGTTCTCTAGCAGCATGCTGTCTCTGCAACTGTAACTCCCGCGCTCTTAATGTCATTAACAGGTGGCTGTCGAAAATAGAATCTTCAACACACTTATATAAACATATGTGTGTTGAGTGACGCTCTCAAATTCACACATTTTCCTTTTACACTCGTGAACTAGTCATTTGCTGCGTCTAGAGTGGATATGATTTAAAGTTGGGCCTAAATCACCTTCATATATACAGAATACGATGTGGGAGCCAGAAAGCAAGCTCAGATCCAGACTATTACTCTATACTCTACCTCCCGCCTGTCTGCCTGTTGCCCTGTCTCTAAGCCCCCCACCTCTCTCTCTCTCTCTCGCTCTCTCACTCCCTCCCTCTCCCTGCCACCTCTCTCTCTCTCTCTCTCTCTCTCTCTCTCTCTCTCTCTCTCTCTCTCTCTCTCTCTCTCTCTTCTCTCTCTCTCTCTCTCTCTCTCTCTCTCTCTCCCTCCCTCTTCCCCAACACACTCTCTCTCCCCTGTCTCCTACATTCTGTGGCGCCTCATGTACGTGATCCTCAGAGCTGCACCAAGCCAAGCTACAGGTCAGAGTTTTTATTACACTAGCTACTTGATAATGTCTTGTTTTATCTGGCTGATAAAAAAAATTGTGCTTGAGTACATGTTAATCTATTACTTGTATATATTTGTGTCACACTTCCTGTGTACACTCTTTCTCCAGAACTCGAATTCGGAAACATTTATGAATTCTGTATTGTAAACTTGCATATGTTTAGTATTCTATTAAATAAGTAACGGCACTTGTTCCATTTGCAGTTCCCTCTCTTTTTTGTCATTTCTGTAAAAAGTGAAGCCTAAATTGTGTAAACTGACTGCCTCGATTTGATAATTAGTTATTAGGCTGTTATATATTTTAAAGTTTTGTGTGTGTGGAGGGGGGTGTATCTTTGTGGAGACCAAATATCCCCAGAAGAAACAGAATATTTTTTAACATTTGGTTATACCGTATGAGGAAAACAGGTTAGGTTTAGGTGCAGGCATAGTATTAATTAGTCACATTAATAATTGTACCAAAATTTTCAGAAATATTTATGTTAGGAACATCCTTACAGAGACGAAAGTAGTAGTAAGATAATCTCGTGTGTGGGTGTATGTGTGTGTGCGTGCGCAAGATAGAGCGCATAGGGACATATGATATTTACTGGGATGATAATTAAGCTCTTCCCATAGGACTGCATGTTAAACTGTTAAAACAGATCTTCCAAGTGGCCATCTTGAGACTTTTTGATCTGTTTATTTAAGTTGTCCAGATTCCTCACCTTTACCTAATGCATATCAGTGTTTCATATCACTGTTAACGATTGCTGCTTGTGTCGTGGCTGTAAGTGTCATGTTTTTGCAGAAGTAGGTAATGGTTATACACATGGGTTCTGCATATGATGAGATTCCGTGTGGGTTAATTTTAGCTTGTGTTGGAGTAAGTGTTTCAGTGTTTGTCTACAGCCTGTCTTCTCTAGTTCGCTGTAATGGCCCTATATACATTCACAACTGTTTTACTTAGAAAAGGCTGGAAATGGATTTGGTCAGTAATGTTTCTGCAGTGTTAATGCCTGTGTGGATCTGATAGTGAAGTGATCTTTAGAGAGGAACTTTGTCTACACTTATAATGTCCACATTTATACATAAAAACTTGATTCATCCCTAGTGGTTAGCATGTTTGCCTCGCTCATCCTTGATTTCCAGCTCTGCTGTGTGTGTGAATAGAATTTGCTCTCCCCTTGCTTCAGGGGTTTCCTCTGGGTGCTCGGGTTTTTTCCCCCAGTCCAAAGACTTGCTATAGGCTGATCTCTAAATTGTCTGTAGTGTATGTGTGTCCAGTGTGTCCCATGTGTCCCCCCTTTTGTGCCACGGGGATAGACTTCCCACAAACCTGTGTAGGATAAGCACTACAAAAAATAGATGGATGGGTTCTTTCCTTCTTTCCTAATAAAGCTATACTGTAACCTCATTATAAATGTTTCACTATCTGGATATATGTGTGTATGTAAAAGACATCTTGGTAATGACAGTAGGTTGCTTCCTGTCAGTTAGCAGCACACAGGCAAATAAGCATTCTCCGTTCTCATTGCTTAGCTTAAGGCAGGGCTAGTCAGCTGTGGTGGTCGTGTTGATGATGATGATGATGATGATGATATAACACTTTATACAGTTTTCCTTAACTTAATTTTATTTAATCTATTAATATCAGTAAGTGTACAGCAACCTATCGAAAGCTTGAGTCAGAAGGTGTTGAACAGCAGCTCTGACTATCGCTGGCTGTAATTAATTTAGATGAAGGCACGTGTTCTAACATGCTGCAGTTTCTGTAGTGATAGCTTAAATGGGGACTTGTATGGTGGATGATCCATAAACTGTATAAGTAGAGTAATTATTAAGTAATTATTAATTGACTGATGTGGTGAGGGTTTTTGTATGAAAACACATTTATTTAGCATTTTTTCTCAGGAGACTTTCTCCACTTTCTGTGCCCAGACATGAGAAAGTCTTCAGAACAGAGTGTTTTGCAGTTTCTCAGTCTTGCTGCCTTACTAAATTTGAGAGGATAGTGAGGAAAAGAACACTTCAGAGCGTGAATTTTTCAGACACTAATCAACTACACTTTGGTATCACACCATGGGGTGACGACTAACAGCACACCTCATCATAATTTTTTCCTTACTTAACACAGGTCATTTAAATTTGTTTTAACATACTTTTTTTTTTTTTAACATTGTTTATTCATGTTGATATTTCATGTAAATATTAGGTAAGTCATTTCATAGTATTTATTTATTTTCTCATTGCCACGGCCTGGGTTCAATTCCTGGGCAGGGTGCTAACCCAGCCACTGAAGAGTTAGCTCTCAGTGCCGGTCCCAAGCCCGGATTAAATGGGAGGGTTGCGTCAGGAAGGGCATCCATCTTAAAACCTGTGCTAAATCGAAACATGCGGACTAAATGATCTGCTGTGGCGACCCCAAAACTGGGAGAAGATGAAAGAACAACATTTATTTATTTATTTATTTATTTATTTATTTATTATTTATAATAATAATAATAATTTATTTAATTTTATCACAAGCCTTACTGGAAGTAAGCTTTATAAAAATAGTGAAATGTAATAAAGATATTATTGGCCAGTGATGTTCTTTCCAAGTATCAGGCATCATCTCTTGGCTGTATGAATTACATGCTGATTAATTGCATGTGATGAGAACATCAGAGAGGCATGTTACACAGTAGTCAGTAAGCCCATAAAATCCGGAAGTTTTTGGATGCATCTTTAATCCAGTCATCTCTTCCGCAGTACAGGACATACTAAGTTTACATGGATAAGACGCCTTGACACATTTATTTCACTCGTCCTTGTACAATTGTTCAAAATCTATTAAATTGTGAGCAGCTCTCTGGTGCCCAGCCCTCTGCAAGTCATTCCACAAGTTTTAGATAGGATTTACGATACCTAATTTACAATTTAAATACAAATTGAGCTCATCCCCGAAACTACTTCTTCTGAATCCATTCCTTATTTGAACTGTTGTGCTGTTGGTAGTTATTGTGCTGGAATTTCATCTGTAGCTGTTTAATAGAGTCCTATAGATTTTGTGCTGAAATAGATTTAGAATTATCCACAATCATCTTGACTAGTACCCCAATCATAGCTTAATAGAAGCAACGGCATTGCACAGTGCTGCCACCACCATGCTTCAATCACAGTGGTGTTCTAATCACGTGTGTGATAAGCTGCCTTGTTTTTGTGGCTAATTTATCATTTATGCCCCAAACAGCTCTAATTGGGTCTCATCAGGCCATAACACATGTCGCCTCATGGTTTGGAGAGATTTATGTGGATTTGCATGTTTTTTTTTGTTTTTTTTTTTTCTAGCCAGCATACTCCCAAATCCCAGACACTTGAAGAATACGAGAGATTTCTATCACATGCAGGAAATGTGTAGTGCTTGCCAGATATTCCTGAAACCCCTTTAATGTTGCTGTAGGTCTCTTGGCAGCCTCCTTGATACGTTTTCGTCTTGTGCTTTTCGTCAATATTGAAGGGATGTCCTGGTAATGTCTCTGTGTTGCCCCATTTTCTCTACTTATTGCCGACTTTCATCACGGCGTGTTCACTAATATATTGGAAATTCTTTTTTACCCCTTTCTTGATCGATATCTTTTGACAGTGAGAGCCTGTAATGCTTTGTAAGCTCCTTCATGGCTTTAGAAGTCGGTTGAATCAAGAAGATGTGAGGAAATCCTATAGAAACGAGTGATGTTTAATTGGGGTTGGTCAGAATGGCCTTATTGATGACAGATGTAGGATTATTACTTTATTTTACTACATTCACCGACTTTATTTAACCTCACGTTCAAACATGAGTCAATGTGATTGGCTCATTCGGAGCACACAAAAGGGTGTGCACATCGGGTTATTTTCAGATGAAAATAACTTGTCTGTTGCTATAATACATTAAAGGTAGGAATGATCTACCTTGTTTCTTTTCTTTTCTTTTCTTTTCTTCAACATCACAAACATACAGTTTTACAACATTGTTGTGTAGATATTTTATATCCACTGTAAATACAGTGTTTTTAATCAGTTTTTAAAAATAAGAATTTATATAGAATGAATTGTGTGTGTGTGTGTGTGTGTGTGTGTGTGTGTATGTAAATTGTTATTGTTTGTCACTCAGATGTACACGAATGGGTCACATGATGTAATTCATTCTTCTTAAGACCTGAAATACTCACTGTGCTATTTCATTTCTTTCAGGCTCTTCAAAGAGGACTGTTTATCTGATGACTACTGATCTAGAAGATCTCCTTCCTGTATTTACTCCCATCTCATATTTCTGATTTATTTGATCTCCTCTGACTGCTTCCCTCTTAACTTTTGCTTTTCATCCTTCATTCATTTTTTCTTTTTTTAGTTTTCATTCTGGTTCTTTATATACATCTCTTATTAAGAGGAGGCAAATTTTGTTAGGATACTAGGTTGATTCACATAATTATTTTTATATATTATTATTATTATTATTATTATTATTATTATTATTATTATTATTATTATTATTATATTTTGCTCTCTACATCCCTATCTTTTTCACAACAAGGGATTTGATTCGTCCCCATATTTTTACAGATTTCACCTCTGTTATACGCAACACTCTTAAAACCTGTGGGCACAATGTGGTCTAACTTTTTCATGCAGCAGGATGAAGATTCACGAATGGGTGGGCATGTGGGAGCCGGGGCTGGGGGAGGGGGAGGGCGCGGTAAAAACAGATCCAGGTCTTCACACATGAGTGAGAGCCAAGAGGGCAAGATCAAGATTGCATTTTTTGTGGCCATTGTGGGAGTGACTCTGACTGTGCTGGGCCTGGGCACAGAGTTCTGGGTGGAACTGGCTCAGCCTAAACACTTCCAAAACAACCAGTCATGTCAGATGGTGCACTACGGCCTGTGGAAGGCCTGCACACGCACACTCTGGGTGTCCGACATTGACCCGGAGAGAGAGAGCTGTGGTCCAGCAGAGCTGCCTGGAGGTCAGTGGTCTCTCTCTCTCTCTCTCTCTCTCTCTCTCTCTCATCTATCTATCTATCTATCTATCTATCTATCTATCTATCTATCTTCTCTCTCTCTCTCTCTCTCTCTCTCTCTCTCTCTCTCTCTCTCTCTCTCTCTCTCTCTTCCCTTTCTTTCTCTCTCTTTCTCACTCTCTATCTCTCTCTCTCTCCCTCCCTCTCTCTCTTGCTCTCTCTCTCTCTCTCCCTTTCTTTCTCTCTCTTTCTCACTCACTCACTCTCTCTGACACACAAAACACACACACAATTTTAGTAATGTCCTACATCAAAAGCTTTGATGTTATTTATATCTGAACCTGTAGTTGAGGTCATACATTTAAATACACCTTGCAGAAAAGAAAAGAAAAAAATAAGTGGGATCGTAATAATCACATTTTGCTTTCTTTTTTTTTATTGCATTCTTCCCCAAATAAGCTAGTTAGTCCACAAGACACAATAGTACAATAATAATAATAATAATACTAATAATAATAATAATAATAATTATTATTATTATTAGTAGTAGAAAGATTTAGTAATAGAAAGTATATTAATAATAATTATTAATGTTTGCCATGTGTTATAATAATAATAATAATAATAATAATAATAATAATAATAATAATAATAATGATTAGTTGTTGTAGTAGTAGAAAGTTTATTACTAATAATTATTAATGCTTGCCAGGTATTATTATTATTATTATTATTATTATTATTATTATTATTATTATTATTATACTGCGTGCATGCTGGCATATTTTGCAACAGTATGCAGATGTTATTAAGCTCTTGCAGATTGTGCTTAATTATCCATAAGCAGCTAATGATTCTGAACAGTTGGAGGAGAATTGGGGGAGCAGAATTTCCTGGCAAACAGAACACATATTCATTTTCACTGTATCATGAATTCATCTCGCATAAGGTTGCAGCACAGATTGTTTTTACATGTATTACTGAGGTAATACACTAACCCAAGCTGTATGTGTGCACCTGAAAGAAACAGTACCGCTTGCTGAGCAGCAGTCTCTCGACTCTGAACTCTTAGCAATTCCTAAGAGTGAAAATGCAGTTCAGAAATGCAAACAAATCCGCTAGATCTGAAACACAACAGAATAAAATAGTCACAGACTGGTCTTAGTTGTCTTAGTCATAACTTCCTCTCTTTTGATTTAGCAGTAGGAATGCTGTAGTTATATAACTAAGACTAACTAACACCAGCCCCTAAATCAGGAGCAAGAAAATTCAGCTGATATTTAAAACCAGTAGATGTTTACACACGTATTCTTATTGCTCTGCTTCACATCAGACCTTATCACATTAATAAGTAGCATTGTCATTAATTTTCCAACAGCATCAAGTTTTATTCCTTTACATAAATAATCTTGATAATCTATGTTATCACATCTGTGTAATAAAGTGCTGGTTTCATGTGATATTGTTTTTGCTATTCAGTGCTAATAAAAGTCTCTCATAGTGCTAACAGAGGTCTCTCTCTCTCTCTCTCTCTCTCTCTCTCTCTCTCTCTCTCTCTCTCTCTATCTATCTCTCTCTCTCATATTCTCTCTTTTTTTCAGAATCAAACTGCACATACTTTAAGTTCTACACTTCAGGAGATAATGCAGTCATTTTTAAGAAAACAACAGATAAAAGTAAATATGGTTTCTTACTTTTTTGTCTCCTACCTGTGATTTTTGTTTTCACCTCCTTTCCAGTCATCTTTTGTCCCATTCTTTGACATAAGCTACTCACTGTCTGCTTTTTGAGTCATATTTTGTCTTACCCATTTTGTCTTCGTCACTCTTCTTACAGGCACTAATAATAATAACATCTCTCCTGTCAGATCTGTCAGTTTCCTGAGTAACACACTGTAAAGAAAAAAATAACTAATATTTCTAATATACACTCTCTCTCTCTCTCTCTCTCTCTCTCTCTCTCTCTCTCTCTCTCTCTCTCTCTCTCTCTCCTATCGTTCAAATTCAGATTTGAGTCTGGCATCAGCAATGCTGGCAATATTCAGTTTGTTTCTAATGATGATGGGCTCTGTGTGTACCATCATGTCTCTCACGAAGAATGTACCTTTCCTCCTCAAGCCTGCTTCTGTCTGCTTTCTCATTTCAGGTGACCCTCATTCCTTATATTTTACGCAACCTTTTTCCATCTGAAGTTATTCCAAACTATTGAACAATGTGGTGTACTGCATTTCCTAAATTATGATTGTCTGTCACACAGGGTAATAAACGAATCAAATTAATTCATTCAACAAGAACAAGAACAACAATAATAAAAGTGATTACTACATTATTATATCATTCAAACAAGGCAATAAATTTATTTTAAATTAATTAATTTATTTTAGTAACAACTATTATTATTATTATTATTATTATTATTATTATTATTATTATAGGGTTGCGTCAGGAAGGGCATCCGGCCTAAAACATTTGCCAAGTTGTTATGCGGACCAGTTGGTCCGCTGTGGCGACCCCGAACAGGGAGCAGCCGAAAGCAACTTCTACTCTATTGTAACAAAAAATATTTATCAGGAAAATAAAAACACGCATTTATTTCCTTTGCTTATTAACCCCAATTGCAGCCACTTCCAAAAACCTTTGGCTCTGTCTGATTTCTCGACTTTTCATACCTGCTCTCATCTCTTGGTTTCTTTCGTTCTTCACGTTTTTGTCTTAGGCGTGCTGATCCTGCTGTCCATCGCAGTGTTCCACCAGTCGGTACTGGCACTGCTGGCGAGTGATCACACTGTCCCTCTGCACTATGAGCTGTCCTGGTCAGTGGCGTGTGTAGGCTCGGCCGGGGCTATCCTTCTTGTTGGTGGCATTCTCTTCCTGTTGCTTTCTTTACCCTCCAATCCTTTCAAGAAATGTACAATGCACCAAAACAGTGCCTAGCAGACTAGACTCTTTTTTTTTTTTTTTTACTTCTAGATATTAATAAACTGACAGAATTAAAGACTTTAAGACTGTTTGGTTGTAAAGTCTGACAATGAAGCAAATTTCATGATTTCTTGCAATTGATTGACACCAGAATTAGCATTAATTTTTAGAAAAATGAAGCACTGAGTGCGACTTTATTGGGTAAGCTATATGAAACAGTAGAATAGAGCTTGGGTTATATACAACTCCACTCAGATCTTCACTTACCTTAAAATGTTCACACAGTTTTACTGTGTAAAGTTGGGGAAAAAAGTCACTTGTTTAATTTCGATGTGGATGTGAATATAAGAAGTGCTGGTTCCATTTTTTAGATTGGAATCTTTCATTAGATATACTGTCAAACACAAATGAAAACAAGTCTGGTTAAAAAGCATTAAACAAATTACTATATACTTTTTATGCTCCTTTTGTCACTGCTAAAAAGACATCAGATAATTCCAGCTTGGAGAAAGTTTGGTTTCCGAGTGGGAATTGAGTTTGAAACCTTCCGAGTAGATTGTGAATGCAGCATTAGACCAGTACTCTACCCAGATACTGTCTGACCTGTAATGTTCAAATTATTAGCCAAATTTAAGGTTTTATGGCTTCAAAGTGGGGGGGCTTGGTGGCTAGCACGTTTGTCTCACACCTCCATGGTTGGGGGTTCGATTCCCGCCTCCACCGTGTGTGTGTTCTCCCCTCCGGAGCATTGTAGGTTGATTGGCATCTCTAAATTGTCCGTAGCGTGTGAGCATGTGGGATGTATTTGTGTGTGTGATTGGGCCCTGCAATAGACTGGCATCCTGTCCAGGGTGCACCCTGCCTTGTGCCTGTAGTCTCCTGGGATATGCTCCAGTTTCCTGTGTAAGGATGGAAGTGCTAGAACCTACTATATGTTAAACTACTGCTTGTTAAAAGAGCAATAAATAGCATTTTTACATTTCCTTGTCATCAGCATTAAGTAAGACGGCCCACCTCTCACTCTGGAACATTCCACACCAAGCTATGTTCAATTTCCTTCAAATTTGATCAGGTTTTTAATAAAAAAAAATTCTACTTACTGTAACTGTACCTGACATTATCTGTAGTCATTCCCAACAGGTTCATAATGGTGGGCTTAGTCTGGAAAAACTTAAAAACTTTGACGATTTGGTCCTAATGATTCGGTTAGAAACTTTTTACTGTGGTGGCTTGTGAGCACAAAATAACAGATACAGCAAGTCAAAAAAACCAAACACAACAACAAATCTTACAACACAACAGCAGATTCATCAGTGTGACTGTAAATTCAAAAACACAATAGCAAAACAGCAAAGCTAAAAACACTTGCACTACAAATGCAAAAAAACAACAACAAACAAACAAAAATAGCAAACCGAAAAAAAACGCACAACAGCTAAATTAAAACCTGACAAAACTAAAATCCCAAGAACAAAACCAGAAGAATGCAATATTAAAACTAAAAACACAGCAGAAAAAAAATAAAATAATCAAAAACACGACTTTGGAAACACAAACTGATAACAGAAGAGTATTTCCTTATAGGACATTATTGAACGTTTGTTGCTACAGTGTGTCTCAAAGATATAGAGGAAATATGAGCCTAAATATATTTACTGCTGTTTTTATTTGTGCTTTTTATTCTTAATCATGGACTTTAATATGTGATCGTAGATTAGATATGCTGTCAACTTTTGTATCGTATTTATATGAATATGTGAATACTGAAAAGAGTTAAAGGACGCCATGATTTTTCTCAATATGAAGAAGAAGCCTTTATTTGCTTTTCTTCACATATCCCAGTGTGTTGGGAAGATAGGGTCAGAGCACAGATTCAGACATGATCTTCTGAATGAAGCAGAGAATTAATAAGATTTAATAATTCTACCTCTGGGGGGCACAGTGGATTAGTGGTTAGCACGTTAACCTCACACCTCCAAGGTTGGGAGTTCGATTCCCGCCTCCGCCATGTGTGTGTGGAGTTTGCATGTTCTCCCTGTGCCTTGGGGGTTTCCTCCGGGTACTCCGGTTTCCTCCCCCTGTCCAAAGACATGCATTGTAGGTTGATTGGCATCTCTAAATTGTCCGTAGTGTGTGATTGCGTGAGTGAATGAGAGAGTGTGTGTACCCTGCGATGGGTTGGCACTCCGTCTAGGGTGTATCCTGCCTTGATGCCCAATGACGCCTGAGATAGGCACAGGCTCCCCGTGACCCGAGTGTAGATCGGATAAGCGGTAGACAATGAATTCTACCTCCGACTTTGTGATCAGTAATCCAAAGCCTTAACCAGCCAAAGCCATT
>JAUCMX010000003.1:24157002-24179502 GCA_033459395.1 Hemibagrus guttatus | reverse complement strand
CACTGCTGGCTGTAATGCTGTGGGGAACATTTCTACTTGTCCCCTTAAAGGACAATCACTCTCACTCACTCACCATTTTATTCTGATCAGGATGCAACAAGATCAAAGTGATATAATTTATATTTACTAAATATACCACATGCTAACCCTATTTCATCTAAAAATGTAAAGGAATTATATTAGGATAGAGAGGGTTTTTTCAGTGGATTGGGAGCCAGTATCACATTTGGACTCTAGTGACAGGTTAAGATTCTGGGTCTTTAACCCCAGACAGATTTTATTCTCCTAGACAGTTCTTTACAAGAGTTACAGGAGGAAATTCCTTCTTCTATGAAACATAGTTGAAGTTTTTGCTGTGAAGATGATTTTGGTTTTAATTTGGATGTGATCCTGAGTTGACGCTGAGTCAATCTCAACTGGTCTGGGATTAACTACGAGCCCTTCTTGGATCTCTTTGGACTTTACTCAAGATCATCCCAAGCTTTATAAGAGTTCCCACCATATAGGTGACTCAGATACTGTGTAATATACAGTACATTTATGGCATTTCAAAGGCACCCTTATCCAGAGTGACTTACACTTTATCACATTTTATACAACTGAGCAACTCACAGTTAAGAGCCTTGCTCAAGGGCGGCAGCTTGGTGGACCTGGGATTCAAACTCACAACCTTCCAATCAGTAGGCCAACACCTTAACCACTAAGTTACCACATCCTAGCTACCATATTGTCCCCTCAGTGTATCTAGACGTCAAATAGACCAAAAAATGAAAAGATGTCCAAACCTGCAGCTACAAACAGAATGCCAGCTCCCAGTATGATGTTCCTCTTGCTTTTGTAGAAGCGACTGGCGGCAATGCACACTCCTCCCATCAGCAACAAGATTGCACTAAGAATAGGGAAGATATTTGAAGCCCGAACCACCCCTACAAAATGAGATAGGGATGGGGGAGGAGGGGAAGTCAAAGATTAAATTACGTATTGAAAATGTTCACTTTCTATAGCGAAAGTACCTTAAAAAGATACAAAAAGAAAATAACAAGGCTGAGTTTTAAGGTCAGTCCAAACAATGACAAACTATAAAAAATATGTTAATTATTCTGAGACATCTGTGTAATTAAATCATGTCTTTGCAAACTGGGTTTGTCTTTTTTTTCTACTGAAAAAGCCTCAGGAGTGAAGCTGCTTTTCCTCCAGAGTTTAAAATCCCATCTGGGACTAGCTTTGCTGGCACAGCTATAGGACATGACATGAATATCAATCGAATGCCAGCTAGCATGGGTGTGCAAGCAAGCATGCTCGAGTGTTTGCGTGTGCATCAGCCGTAATCAACAGCGACAGAGCTTCCCTCTAGTCATTTATCAGACTTATCCCACAATTCATTAAAAATACAGGATTGTTGTCTTTTAAGCATTAACCAGGCACTTAGTGTGATTTCTACAAAACTAAATTTGACAACACAATACATATCCTGTGTTACAGCTCTTTTACCTAATCTTTCTTAGCTCCACTGTATTACTAGCAAGGAAAGGAAAGGAAAAGGAAAGTCTCTTACGTAAGACGTACTCTGCTCCATCGTGGTCGAAGTCGGCGTCTTCTGGGAAGTGGTTGATCTGAGAGCAAACCCCTCGTTTCACACCTACGTGTAAGAGTACATGTGATCACCATGTTGCTGTTGCTCTGCATGTTTACATACTTTGTTAATATGTCTAACCCTGTATCTCCTCTTTCAAATACACAGTACAGCTATAAGTGGAAATGAAGGAGAGTTGTATCAGTGTGCATGAAATACACAATGTTTATACACAACACATGTTTGCATAACCTAAGCAACTACAGCATGTAAAAATGAGATTATTACTAACCCAATAAACTCAGTTAATGATCATAAAGAACATGATTCAGTAACTACAGGGGAACTAGAAGGAAATGCTTGGGAGTCAAGAGTCCTGGGAGTTTAATGGGTTAACTGTAATAACTATGAGTTTAATTTGGTTAATATTAATTATTAATTTTCTGAAACCGGATGGTCAGGCCAATTTAAGCGTAACATACATAGCATACAAGGTAACATCAATTAACACCTTTTTTAAAAATAGACCTGAAAATCGTAATATATCAGCAGCTACTTTTGACTTGCATGGTACTAAAAAATTCACCCGAAGCAATAACGTTTTATGGCTGCTATTACCAATTCCAACTGCAGTCCTCACAAAGACTCCCCTGCTCTTAGCCAATGATGGTAATTACAATGCTTGCAAGCAATATGAGAAATTCTGCTTCTTGAATCAGATAATCAGGAAATGAAAAACTGACAGGTAAATTAACAATCTGACATCCATGATTCATTTGTCTAGTATGACATATAAAACTAAACGTCTAAACCCATCACTTACAATCTCAATTGTTGAACCTCAAAATGAACACAACACTTTGGATTACAAGCACAGGACTCTGCACAACACTCAGCCACAAATATATACACATGCACACAGAGCGGAGCCCTGGAGTCATGCAAGCAGTTGGATAGCTACCCGCTCCAATGCTGGGGGCCTACTGCCGACACACAGACTGATGCGATATGATGACACCATGACTGGTGGTGATGAATGGAGTGAAAGTGTGATGGACAGATGAAACACAGATGGAGGGAAGTATGGACAGGTGTGAGGGAAGGTCTTGGGTTCGATTCACCGCTCTGTCTTTTTAAAATTTCCTCATGGATATTAGTCTGTAAGAAAGAAATGGGAGGCACAAAAGGGAAAAGAGTCAGCACAGCCCATGGATAAGAAACTGGGCTCTCTAGTTTGGTTCTTGCTTAAAGATCCTGCCGCTCTCTGGAGACAGGATGGCTGATCCATAGTGACACTTCTGTCCAAAGCACCAGTCATTTATTAGAAATAAGATCTTGACTGTGTGTCCCTGACCTTGCTTTCAGTCTTCTGGGAGCTATAAGCTTAAACACATGAAAGCAGCTCATGGACAGTGCACTCCAATCTCAAGTCCTAGTGTTAATAAAAACCTAGAGACAGGAGGACAGTATGTTTATGTTGGGTTTTTAGACAGAATGTGTAAGTAGAAGGTTTGGCATTCATTATGCAGATTCAAAATGGGTCCTCCTTCCACTTCACCTAATCTCAGAGGCACTGCTACTTTGCATCCATCTTCCCTCAAACCCTGGGGACATAGAGGATTACTTGACCTCTAAACTGTGCCAACTGTGCAACGTGACATCTAACGAGAGAACGAGGATAAGAGTAGACTACGAAAGAAGGGTATAGTGAAAATCACATAGATAGAAACAGAGCGCTGCACAGAGCTGGGGAGAGGGGTAGAGATTGGAGAAGTGATGAAAGTGAAAGAGAGAACTAGAGAGAGAAAGAAAGAGAGACAAAGATAGAGGTACAGCAGCAAAGTAAGAGCTTATCTTTAATTGAATGCTTTGTTGTTATAGCGCTTAGCCATAAGGCTAAATTAGCAGTGCACAATAGCAAGGAACAGACTGAACAGAAAGTAAATGTGATGTGGCAATGAGTGAGAACATTTGCTTTTAAAGTGCAGCTCTGCAGTCTGACTGCAATCCCTTTTAACATGGATCTTCAGATAAACCCTAAATAGCATTTTAATTAGGATTTTCTCTTACTGTTCACATTATATACTAAACATACATGTTTTATACAAGTCCATGGATGCTGTTTAACCTGTATAAATACTGTACACTAGATTAATGCATATTAATAGAATCCAGAATGATGCAGTTTGGCCTTGTTTCATTCTTTAAAAGTCACCTAGTTTGGAGTCTCTGGTTTGAAAAATATTCCAATATGAATGAAATCTCAAGTTACAAATTTTTGTTCTCAAGATTTAAAATAGGCCTGGGTACTTCACCAGACAAATGAAGCAAAATCTTTGCCCTCTGTAACCTCTAACCATATTCCAAAAAATCACTGGCTAATCTAACATAACCACTGAAACCCTTCCAATTAATGACTACATATCCCAGAGAAGGGAGAGCCCCTGACCCTCAAGGCAGCAGATCCTCCAAAGGCCTGAGTGTGTGAGAGCTCCAGGGTCTTTCTTGTCTTTGTTGTGTGGGTCATCCTGCGTCACATTGGCTGTGCTGTTGCAGATCAGAGCACGAGAGTAGAGCCAGTAATCTGTCCCTATTGCCACCGTCATCAGGCCAAAGGAGGCGAATGCCCCCACGATGGTGAGAAGGATCTGGATCCCCTTCTCACATACCATGCCTGTAGAAGAAATGTCCAGAGAAAAGCGAAAGGTAAGGAAGACGATATGGGAATAGCAGAAAAAGAAAGAAAAAAACACAAGAAGGGGAAATATTGGAAACTATTGCATACGTGCACATAAAGGAAATAAAATGTAGTAGTTTCCATGACATAGTTTAAAAAAAAATATTAATAAATGAAGACAAACTATGAACCAGTTTAATTTACCAATAGATTATTAGTTAGGTGGTGAGAATCACTGAGAGCTTGTGTGCAGTCGCAGCAGTAAACAATAACAGTATTTGTAATATATATCTTTGTCTTGCTTTCTCTGGCACCTTTTCTGTGAGTTGCCACTGGGCTGACAGTGGTTCTGAATAACAGGAACATCTGGAGGTCATCCAGTGTCCACAGAACCACATGTATGTAATTATAACTCCTGGATAACCTATGCCTGATGTCACAAGAAATCAACCCATGTTGATTTCCATGTTATGATCCAGGAGAAGGTACAAGGTGACACCCAGCTAACAGCCAGACAGATTTTATGTTTTTGTTCCTCACCACAAATAATGCTCATAAGAAGAAGAGACTTCTTGTAGATTGGCAGATTGCAGTAGGAGATGGACATCCTGCTTACCTATAGGCCATAGTGATGATGCCAATCACCTGGTGGGCCAATTTCTGTGTTTATTCAGGGAAACTACCAGTCTTTTTTCTGTGACAAATGAACAGTTGATCATTTTATCGAATAGCTGCCATCTGGCCCTAATAGTACTAAAAGAAAACCCATTTCAGTTTTGCATCCTGTTCAATACCATTGTGCAGTCCCATTTGGTGAGTCGATTTCAGTGATATTAATTGTGTCAGGGTTCACATGAAGAGCTTCTGTGCAAGGTGGAATGTTGCATCCACTCATAGATAGTCACTATGCCTCCCTGATGACTATCTTTACTGGAATAACATGTTGCAATGTCTCTGAACTGGTAAAAATAACTGAACCAGAATGGCCAGATAAACTACCCTTAGTTCCAGCTGTTTTTTGGGGGGGATGTTGCTTGGTTACCTACAAATTCCCACCCACCAACTAGCCTCCCCCTATGATAAGACAGCCACCGACTACACAGGGTGAAGACTAACATGTACGTACTCCGAGACACATGAAGTCAGCCAACCGCATATTTTTGAAATGTTGATCAGACCAGCATAAAACACTCAGAGGAACACACTATCAACACTCTTCCTTATACATGGTCTCACAGGTTGCTGTAATTTAAAGAGTAGTGAGAGTATGCTTTCCTTTCCAACCAGGAAGCTCACTGAATTTTACTGTTGGTATCCAGCCACTGCTGGTGTGGCATCTCTGGGATTTGACATTGTGATCTACCGACAACAGCTGGCATGTTCAGATCTCACACAGGAGCTCCACATTCCCCCTAGCCAGTAAGGAAGGTTTTAGATTTAGAGACCTGTCCAAGTGGACTATTTTTTTTTTTTTGAGAAAAGCCATGTATCTCTAGTAAGCTAGACCTCATGCACCTCTTGCTGAGAAGAGGATGCACCTCTGTCTGTGGGTCTAGCCACAGGGGTCTAGCTTCAGCCTGATAACCCACTTCTGAAAGTCTTCCAGCAGGCCCATGAGAACTACCACTACAGCTGTGATCACAGATCCTCAACAGGAGCTTGCACTGTACATACTGTCCTGCCTCACATATAAAGTGACAGGGTGACAACCTTTCCCAGCGAATCTTTCTTCACACTGCTGAATGATGTAGCCTGTAGTTTTGTTGTATTTTTGTTGCACAGTAATAGATGTGAGTAGCACATTTGTATTCCAGATTGCCTGCTCATTAGAGGGGACACATAGGAGCCAGACATCCAAATATGTCATCCTGATACCTTGGGCCATCTGCATAAATCTTGAGATCACATGTGGCTCCATGCTGAGGTCACAGATTTGAATTGAAATTTCTGTTTTTTCAAGGCAAAAAGCATCTGTGTTCTGGGTTGATGGTGACATAAAATTGACAGATTCACTGATTTATGCCAGTTCTATGGTACTATGGTATGAATAACTGACAGCCTTACCGCTCTGAAAGGGAGACCTTTTGAGTAACTATTTCAATCCTCTCAAATCAACACTCAGGGTGACTGCTATCACCAGTCATCTGAACCATCATTCTTCTGAATAACAAACTGAGTTCAGAACTTTGGGGTCTACTCTTTTGATCATACCTCTGTCCAACAGGGAACACATTTTTTGCATCAGAGTGCTCTACTTTGAGGAAAGCAACCTGTTGGGGAAAAGATGGTTTAACACTGGGTGCTATGTTAGCAGTCCAACTAATGCATCTACAACATGGTTGTTTTGCTTAGCCACATGCCCACTAGACGATGGGGCATGTGAAAAACTCTAAGTGGATTCACAATTGATTAGAACTTACCCACTGAGGAAAATGAGGACACACACCAACCAGCCCAACTCTAGCCCTACTACTTTGCATTGACACATGTGGCTAAAGCACTAGGCAACTAACTCAAACACTGCACAGAACAGCGTGTGAGGTACACTTGACCTTAACCACAGGCACACTAGTCAGTCGGCTGCAAAGACTGTGGAACTAAGTCAGTAGCACAGAGGGAGACCCAACAGGGAAATGAAAACTCCAGCTCACTGGTGAACTCAACCACACTAGAAAGCACACTGAAAAGCTCAGAGTAAGGGACTTTAGCCCAAAGAGAGACTGAGTGGTGAGTAGAGCAGTTTGTATAACTCAGGTCTTGGATATTGTGTGGTGCATGACAGGTCAGGCTGGCATGCTAATAATGGAACATCACTCAAAGCTAGCAGCCATGGAGTGCCTACCAGACTCCAAAAAAGTATGAAAATTACACTCAATGGAGCTGAAAAAAAATGACTGAAGATAGGTGTCTTTCACCAGCTTTGAAAGTCAGGCTACCTGTGGCTCTAACCATAGTCAGAAACTGTCAGGTGCAAATGTACAGTATGTGTACAAGGTGAGAAAAAGAAGAAAGGAAAGCTAGCTGTATGACAGCTGTATTTATTACATATACTAGCTCACAAGTTACTTAGCGAATTTCTTTGGTCTTGGTATGCATGAAATGTGCACAAGAAGATATCCTAGTGTTTTTTCCAGAAGGGGTGAAATAGAACTACTAAGCACTGACATAGAAAACCAATAAATTAGAAGCCAATTATAAGACAATGAGAGACTAAGAAGGGATAAAAACAGCTTAAAAAACAGAGTAGAAATACCAAGACTCACAATAAAGAACAGTAAAGACTGTAAATGGCATTAAACCCTAAAATATTCAAATCCTATACTTATAAGTGTAATTATCATATTACAAATTTGAAAAACGTATACCTGAGAGTACTCAAGCATGAATCTGTATACAAATAATTTCACATATCTACTGAAATTAGGTTGCTCACTCTAAACACAACCTATAACAACCTACAAGAAGCTATATTGTCATCCATTAGTTAGTAATAAGCAATAAATCAGAATTTTTGCTTCATTTCAATAATCTCCATTTCCATATCAGCAGTAAATACTTACCTGACGGCAGGTTTCTATCCTTCGACTCAATTTTGAAATCTTTCTTGTCCCTGCTAGATGAGAATCTGCTGTCCCCTTGGTCCGGGCAGCGTCCATCGACTGTCCTCGCGCACTTCTCCTCTCCTCCCTGCACTTGTTTCTTTCCCCTTGCTCTTCTCTACTTTTTCTTCTTTCTTGTTTATGCTAAAGGATGCTTCGCCGCTTCTGGTATTGTGTAAGTTCTCTTATTTGTTCAAATTACTTGTCATGGTCTGAAAAAATAAACGGGAAAAGAGAACGTGTAAATATGAAGAAAAAGAACAGGACAGTGTTTGGTTTTAGAACATTGCAATGAATATACAATGAAGATATTTGGTGTTGAGATGCAAGGAGGAAGAGACGATGAGTTACACATCATGTTAAACAGCTTAGAGCATGATAGAATGCACTCATGATCAAAAATACTGGAACATTGACTGACAGGTGTTTCTTGTTGCCCTGATAGGTTGATTATTTATAAAATGAATAGTTCTGAATGTATTGTCTTGGATTGAGCTCTGGGTTTTTCTGTGACTGCATTTGTTATTTAAAAGGATAAATTAAGATGAAGGTCAGAGTTCAAGGCCAAAAGTTCTTTTTGAAGCTGAGAAAAGAGATCATCTATCAGTCGTTGGACATAGCCAGTACAATAATATTGAAAAAGAATGAAGCCACTGCAACAACAAGAGCGGTTGATGACCGTAACATTGTAAGAGCTGTGAAGAAAAACCCAAAAATTACAGTCAGTGACATCAACAACAACCTCCACAAAGCAGGGGTGAAGGTGTCACAATCCACCATTCAGAGAACAGAGGCCAAACCACAAGATGTAAAGCACTCAGTAGTACGAATCAGAAGGCAAAATTTGTAATTTGCAAATAAGTACAGAGACTCAAGAAATACTGAAACCAAGATTGACCTTTATCAAAGTGATGGAAAGGCCAAAATGTGGAGAAAGTAAGGATCTGCTCATGATCCCAAACATACAAGCTCGTCTGTGAAACATGGTGGTGGTGGTGTCATGGCTTGGGTTTACATGGCTGCTTCTGGAACAGACTCACTAATCTTTATTGATTATGTAAGTCCTGATGGTAGCAGCAGAATGAATTCAGTCTGACAATTTACTAATAGGGAGAAACTTCCTTCAGCACAGCAAAGGATTTCAGACTGGCCAAGTTTTTCACTAAACCTCAACCCAACTGAGCAGAATTTCACTGACAGGAGAAAGCCCCCAAAACAAACAACAACTGAAAGACGCTGCAGCAAAAGCCTAGAAAAGCATCACAAAAGAAGAACAATGATGTCAGTCAGTTACCGGCTTAATGTAGTTACTCCGAACAAAAGAAATATCCAAATAAAAAGCAACTATTATGTGCTATTTACTTTAAGATGGTCTGTTACTACTGGTCACATAATAAGTGGCTGGTCTACGGTTAGATGTAAGTGTCAGAAATTAAAAACTGAAATTTTGGTCTATTCCTTCATATTCATGTTTTAAGCTCAAATCCAAATGCCTTTAGTGTAAAGAAAAACAAAAGGATTGACCTTGCTGCTCAAATTCTATCGAAGAGGACTGTATATAGACTTGTTCATTGCAGGTGAGAGAGAGAGAGAGAGAGAGAGAGAGAGGAGAGAGCGCAACACACTTCTAATATAGACTAAACAGCTTGTATCAGAAACACACACACACACAACCTGCAAAAATCTCTGCAAAGCCCAAGGACATTTAATGACACAGTGTACATAACTTAGCAAACTTAATTTGGCAGATATAATGCAAATCAGTTCTTAGTTGTTAATAATTCATGATGCAATATGGCACATCCATTAAATAGGTTACACCCTGTCTGTATTGTAAGCCTCTGCACCAAACTCTGCACTTCCTCTCTTCCTTTTAAAACAATATAAAAAAAATTGCTTAATTATTTTGCCTTTTTGCCTTGAACTGAGGTTCTATCTGTGTCAATACTGCAGCATACTTTTGAATATCCTGTACTTGGATTTTGCATTGCAGACCGAAATGGACAGTTTTGTTCTGCAAGGTGACTAATCTATCAAAAATATTTTCATTTTGGTCAAAATCAAGGATATCTTCATCCTTATGGTCAAATCTTTATGATCAATTTGTTTAGATTGGGTGTAAATGTGAACCTGACGTTTGAACACCTTGAAGGCTTGATTTAAAGTTCAACACTCACAATCACTTAATGCACGTATAATTCTAGCAGCCTTTACAATAAATAAATGACTAATTACATTTAAAATACCAAACATTGATAATCATAATTGATAATTCAGTGTCAGCATGCAGCTTGCTTATGTGAAGCAAAAGAGAAGGTTTCTTAGTTCATTAGTACTTCATATGGAACTACATATGGTTCATTTAATTAAAATCGACCTCTAGGACTATCCTTTCCTCCATTAAAATTGTATTTTAATTATTATTTTCAGAAATTATTTTCAACCTGTAACACCTCTAGCCTGCTAAATGCATGTTGAATGTAAATAAGGAGCTAGTGGACAGGAACTGGTTTCCATGCAGCTGAAGCTGATTTATTAGCTTTAATAAAATTCACTGCTTGTTTCGATGCACAAATACAAGTCAAGCTCATTCATACATCATTCCATCCATTCAAATGTACTCAACTTTGATGAATAGGGCCAATTTCTTCTAATGATACCTACTTCTAGTATGGCTTGAAAATACTAATGGCACCGGAAGAACAACGGGGACAGTGGCTCTGAAAGGACATGTACCAAAAATAAAAATAAATACACTGTTCATTATGCAGCCAGCAAAGAGTAAAATCAGTCCCTGAAGCTATTAAACATCAGCAGAAGGAAAGAACTAAGACATTGTGTTCCCTGTAACTCTGCAATCTATCATGAAATCTGTGAGGGTGTTTACTGTCTAGCGGCATGCAGCCCTGCATCTGTATGTATTTTATCCAGAGCAGATATTATGCTTTGATAAATTGAAGCCAGTTTGTTTTTGACTATAAACAGAGGTGCTAACAGGATCCAGTTCTGAAAACCACAATGATGCCTGATCCAATCAATTAGAACAAGTTGTGCTCAGTGCCAGTGTGTCTCCTCCAGCTTTATGGCCAAGCTGCTTCACAGGGCTCAGGGTTGGACTAAACTGACTGAATCAAATGGACAGTTATGGATGGATGATAAACAGAGGATATCCTTACAATAATACAAGATGAAATAATATCCAAGCACTCAGTCTTACTAAATAAAGAACTATGTTGGAAAAACAAATCTATAAATTATAGGAATGAAACCGAATATGAAAACATTATTGGTAATGAACAAATAATGTGAAATGAATAGATATGAATAGGAGATGCCCTATTAATTTTTTTTTCACAGGGAATCTGGTTGAGACTATTATTATAATACATATTATTAACTAAATTAGTTCGACTATATTGTGTTCAGATAGAAGCAAAAATAGAAATGTGAGAGCAGGATTAGCCACAGTGCCTAGCTGAGAGAAACGATGAATTTGAGTGATGTAGCAGAGCCTCAACCTCACTACATCACTCAAATTTGTGAGAACTAGCATTCACAGATCAAACCTCACCCGATGAACATGGCCGAGAACATCTGAGTACATGCACCAGTACCCAATCACACACGTGAATAGTTTGTCCCGTGCACTTGACCTTACCAAGCATGTTCACTGATCTGGTTTGACCTTGCTTTGATTCTTGTGATTAGCCAAAAGTTTGTTCTGTTTGTTGATGACCTGGACACCTTAAACCTGCTTTTGACCTTATAAACCTGCCTATCAACTTGGATTTGTCCAAGGTAAATAACCTAATTTACCTTATTAGTAAAGGTAATAACTGCAATTGCATCATCAGGGCAATGTTGTGCAATTGCATTACTAAAGTTCAGAGACTGTCCATAAAGTGTAAGAAATGAAATCTAGGCTTGAAAAGATCTTACCAGGATTACAGTCTGTAACCTGCATGCCATTACTCACACTGCATATGTTGGGTACTTTATGTAAAAATAGTTTACTGTAAATGTGTCATTTGCAACACCTAATTATATATCTTTTATTTTTTAGAATAATAAAAATGACATACTTCTTACTAAAAGTAACGTATTTCGGGCATCCTGGACTTAATAAATCTTTTCAAAAAAGGAATTTTCTCTTGTTTTGTTGTGTCCATGTTAAGCATTGAATTTCTTTGTCACATTACACAGTGGTGGTTAATGGCTCATATGAAAGTAGATACTCAAGGCTTTGTAGAAGTTGTAGATTTTGTAAAAGTATTTTATTTTATACAGAGCTTACGACGGGTTATATATTCATAGAAATGTTTAAAAAACAAAACAACAAAAAAACTAACAAAAAAACTAACAAAAAAACCCCTGAAACATCTTTTTAACATAAATGATATAGTCTGGTAAATGATGATATTCAATTTCTGCTCTCTGAGATGCCCAAAGTGCTTATTCATAATCATCTAAAATTTGAAGGTGTTATCTTCATTGACCTAAAATCTTATTATAATAAAGTAATACTAATATAATTCGAATATAACGTAATTCTAATATAATGAAATTATTCTAACAGAGGTAAAAACTTCTGTTGAAGTCATTCTGCAGGTGGACTGGAACACCAGTGTACTGGTAAAAAGGGTTAAAGAAAAAACACATATTAAACACTGTTATTATCATATAATCTCTGCTGCTCAGTCTCTGGCTGACTGATGGTGTGTGTAATGTTGCTTTCATCTTACATGTGTGCACATCCCCCAGCTTTCCTGTTGTGTGTATACAGCTGTACACAAGGTAGATCACCTGCTTTCACTTCTAGATTCTTACTTTCATGCATATGTATGAACAAGCCAGAGTAGTCTTACTGTACTACACAGAAATCTGCATCTCTGTGTTGCAGAAAGCACGTATTTGCATTCAGGAAAACCGTAAACGCCACATGTTTGTGTGTATGAATTATATCCACAACAGGGAAAAAGATGAACGAAAAACTCTTCCAAGGCAGCCAGGCTGATTCTTGCGCTCATCATTAATTTCTCTTCTATTGATACAGATTTCATCAAACTGTCTATGAAATTATAAAAATGATATTAAATAGCTGATGTCAAAACATGCAAAATAACCAACTTGCCATGACAATAGACAATTGGGAGTCTATTTAGAAAAATTGTCTCATTTGTCTCAGTAGAGACTCAAAGCTTTAATCATGAGCAATGCATCTAAGTCATAGAAGAGTCATGATTCAGAATGATTAGAACAAAACCCCCTGCTATAGTCATGCCCAAGACTCCCACATCGCCTTTATGACAGATAGTACACAACACTGACAAAGACAGAGAGAGAAAGAACGAGTGTTTCTAATTCTAACTGATTTACAACAGCTGATGTATAATTGTTAGGTAGGTGTTATTAATGCAATTCAATTTAACTGCTCAGCTGCACAGAAAAATATAAATTCAGGAAAAGAATTAATGTATAAATATATCAATTTATTAATGGATTTCATTAATTGAAAAAAAAAAGCTATTCATCGTTTGGTGTCCTAGAAAAAAACTCCACACCATGAAAATTTGATTTTTTGTTTGATTTATTGTTTTAACAATAGTTTTTATATAGTTTTTATTTTTGTTTTATTAATTTCTAAATGGGGGGGGGGCGCAAGGTGGCTTAGTGGTTAGCACATTTGCCTCACACCTCCAGGGTTGGGGGTTCGATTCCCGCCTCCGCCATGTGTGTGTGGAGTTTGCATGTTCTCCCTGTGCCTCGGGGGTTTCCTCCGGGTACTCCGGTTTCCTCCCCCAGTCCAAAGACATGCATTGTAGGTTGATTGGCATCTCTAAATTGTCCGTAGTGTGTGATTGCGTGAGTGAATGAGAGTGTGTGTGTGCCCTGCGATGGGTTGGCACTCCGTCCAGGGTGTATCCTGCCTTGATGCCCAATGACGCCTGAGATAGGCACAGGCTCCCCGTGACCCGAGTGTAGATCGGATAAGCGGTAGACAATGAATGATAATTTCTAAACATTTTATGTCTTCTTAAACCAAAACGTTTCTCGTATCCCATCCATGATAAAGTTCTAGCATTTTAAATCTAAATACCCAAAAAGGAGAATATGCATTTACAGACTCCATTCTGAGGCTAATCTATCTACCTATCTATCTACCTATCTATCTATCTATCTATCTATCTATCTATCTATCTATCTATCTATCTATCTATCTATCTATCTATTTTTTGTCTATCTATCTATCTATCTATCTATCTGTCTGTCTGTCTGTCTGTCTGTCTGTCTATCTACCTACCTGCCTACCTATCTATTTAGGATGTCATAAATAAAATATGAAAATAAAACTTGACCAGAAAACTATGCCTACTGTATATATTTTAAAACATTTATTTACAGTCTACAGCCATATTCTATATATATTCAGGTTGCACATTTTACTACAGAATTTACCTTGAAAAAATACAAGGTAAGCACCTGTGCAAGCTAAGCCACATTTGTTAAAAAAATGAAACGTAAATTATTGATTTTTATTTAAAAAACAAACAATTTCAATACAGATGTTGGCTTAATTGAAAATGTGAATTTTAAAAGCTGTCAAATTGGAGGTTAATAAATCCAGTAGCTTTTAATCATCAGACATTAATCTCTCTTTTTTCCTTCCATACCTACACTCAACAGTAGCATATAGTTTCTAAGGGATTCTAAGCTCAGAGCAAGTGTGAAAATATCGAGGCATCAACAGCAGCTGCACAAACCTATGAAATCATACCATATAACACGACCTTCATTTTGAATGTCTACATGAATTTATGAGGAAGCATTTGTCCTCCGCACCCTGTTAACGGGCAGGGCGCTTGGTGTGTGTATGGGGAGATATAAAGCAGGGCAAAAAAACGGATGCTGTAATGGAGGATTAGGACGCAACACCTGGGCTCTTCAGTACTGTTTACCATGCGGTCACCTTCAGCTCATCGCCCACAACCTCCCCCCGCCTTCCCGTCCTCTGCTCCTCTGTTATGTAGCTTGATTCCTCTATATCTATACAGTAGCAGTGCACACAAAATTGCTGCATTCAACCTCGACACTCTGTAAACCATGATCCCTTCTCTCATGTCTCTCACACATCACACTGAGACACTGGGCATGCACAAGCTCATTCAGTTCAAGTATATTTTGCCAATGTACTCTGTGCTGTTAGAACAGAAACAGGTGTTTATGTGTAGATGAGTGCATGGACAGTCACACCTGCTTAATGAGAATGCACAAGGTTCTGCACTCTGTGTTTAGGCAGTTTATCTTTGACATTGAATTATGACTCACTTCTTTTTAAGAAGTGTTTCTTAAGTTCTATTTGCAGTCATGTCACACTTAACACCTATTTTTGGTACATAATCCTAGTCTAGCTCAGAGCACTAGTAATCATTGGGTAGTGTGCAATGGTGATTGAAATGGTTAAGGCTCTGGGTTGTTGATTAGGAGGTTGTGGGTTCAAGCCCCAGCATCTCCAAGCACCCTTGCCTTTGTGCAAGACTCTTAACCCTCTCTGCTCCAGGATAGCTGTGTCATGGCTGACTCTATGCTCTGGTCCCAAAGTCCTAACAACTTCATGCAAAGAAAATAATTTCTCTGTGCTGTGATATATATCTGAAGAATAAATAACGGCTTCTTCTTATCATAAGTGACAGTATAATTACCATAATGACGGGGAGCTTAATGATTACCAGTACAAAACCAGTACAGTGCAATCATTCATATTTAATACCCATTTTTATTATATAATGCTAAACTGCACTGGTTACCATAGGCAACAGTATAATTACCTTAATGAATGTGAGCTTAATAATAACCAGTACAATCATTCAGCACTTATTGCTTTAGCGCAAAATTATGTATTTGCTTTTGCTTATGGAATTCCAGAAACTACACTGGTCCATGTGGTGTAGGATTTTTCTGGACTTCAAATTGTAATTCACAAATATATCTATACCAGCTCAGACATCCTGAAGTCTGAAGCTCAGACAATATGCATGTAAAAAATAATAAAGTAACACAATAATATTTTAATCATCTTATAAAGCTGGTCAGTATGCACACTGCAGCACTTACTCTGTGTTGTTATGTTAATATTTCCCCAAGGGGCAAATGCGTTCACACTATTGTTGGGAGAAACTCAGAAGATGGTCACAGCCAGACTAGATAGACTAGATAGCAGAATTAACTGTGATCTCAGGTTGGGATGGATGACATTACTGTCTCCTCCCTGTCAATCACAGTGACAATAGCCAGTCATGGTCATCTGTGAGCTGACATATGCAGAATACCCACTGTACTACACATGCTGTTATTGTGTGATAGAGGGCTTATCTAGTTGGTAGTTGGCAAGAACAACCTAGGGAGAAAATTAAAAAAGTTACAGGAATTTAGAAATGGGTTACACACTACCTGCTTTGATTTTTCTTGAGAAAAAGCATCCAATATGGGATTTGTCCTTGCCTTTAAGCCTTAAATAAATTCCATGCAATTGTCTGAAAAGCACTTAAGTCTGAAAGTCTGAATACCAATGTGTGCAGTTTCAGTATTATACACTGAGCCAGGCCCTTTGTAATTACTCTGCTATTCATTGCATTACAGCTTGCCATGTATTAATATAACCTAATGAAGTCATAATTATTTTACAATAATTTGACCGCAATGAAATCTTTAATATTAGATTTTGATGTATTTCAGTGCAACATTTTATCAATATCCTTTTATCAACAGAGAATTAGAAAATTAGACAATTAAAAAAATTAGACAATTAATAAAACAGAAAATTAGTAGAGGTGGCCATAATGTTTATCAATTAACAGGAAAACCTGTGTTTATTAGAGGACTTTCACACTGGTAGTTTTTCTGAAACAAAGCATGGTTCGCAGGATTAATTGGTAATGTGAAAGCTGCCATGTGGACTGGGAAACGCACTGTGGTCCCTGTAGGAGATGGTGTAAGTTCGGTTGCAGTGGAACTGTGCCGCTATCCTCATGAACGTGAATGCAGCTCGTACTCGGGTCTGCACTTGTTCAGGAAGTAAAGTAACCTGCACATGTGTTTTAGCTGATGGTGACATCATTAGTTTCCACAACACACGTGTAGTATGAGTAGCAGGGGAACGTTGTGGGACACAGAAGAGGTGAGGTGCATTTCTGTGCATAATAGCACAAAATTAATAAAAAGTCTAAAAATATGGTGTCACACTGTGCTCTCAATGAATGTTTGTGATTGCGTAAGATGAACACAAATGGGGTTTGATATCAAAACACTGGGGTTTGATAAACTGACAGAATCAAGTGAGTCTGAAACCAAACCAACACTGCGTGGACACTAGGAACAATCACACTCGGATTCTGACCGCAGCAACATGCCCAGTGTGGAAACCACTTAGTTATCCTCATCCATCTATTTGCTAAGTTTATGAGTGAATGCTTTTGTATAATCCATTACAATATTGACACACATAGCTAATACACAACTTTATACAGTACAAACCAGAATACTGGTATATTGTAACACCCTATATAATGTTCAGAATATGGCAGTTTATAGTGAACTAAATGATTAGCCATCAGGGTTAAAGACATATACGTTTAATTGAAAACACTTAATGTCAGTGAACAACTAACTGTATCCAATAAATGAATTTAAATGATGTTGTAAAGGAATTTAATGGCACTGTAAATTAAATATAATGTGTGATTTATTTCTAACACCTGACTTGCAGCGTTCAATACTAAATGTACCTGCAACCTTTTCTGCTGCAGCTGCTTTCTGTGTACTCAAGGGAATGACAATGTGAGTAGAATTATGCTGATCAAGTACAACTTGGAATAATCTCTCTCTCTCTCTCTCTCTCTCTCTCTCTCTCTCTCTCTCTCTCTCTGACATCAGGAAGTACCCATGTTGCCTGAACTGTTGTCTTAAGAGCCTATATGTATTTGTCTTTTTTTGCATTTATCATGTATTAGTATTTTATCAATATGTATATATGTGTTTTATTAATCAATGTAATATTAATGTGGAAAGCAAATGGTTCTAGCTGGGCATTTTCTTGGCATTTCCTTGGTCGGTATCTAGTTTTCTGTCTAAAAAGACAGTATTTTGGACAGGCAGGGCTATTGTATAAACTGATTTATATTCAATATTACAGTCAATACCTACTAATCGAAATTCTTTACAAGAACATAAAGGTTTATATGAGGAATCTCTTCTTTGATCACAGGAGGAGGATGTGCTTTATAGCAGGGGTTGCAAAAGAAAATAGGAAATGGGAAAAGATTCAGAACATCACTCACTTTCCAGAAGACTTGACAAAACAGGAAATGAACAGTAGGAAATAAAGAAGATATTGAACCTCTTCAACTCCCACCAATTTTCCACCCTCTCACGCTACATAATTTTCTTATTAGTCTTCTCAGTAGTTATGAATAAAACATGTTTTCAAATGAAGAACTGAAGAAGTTTTAGATTTTTAACCCAACAAGGGATCTAAAGTTTGTTAGTTTAAAATAACTCTTTTTACATTTTTTTTTTTTTTAATCATAATGCCAGGAGTTATATTTGGTGTAGTCCTTTCACTGGGCGTCTCTCACCCAACACCATCCCTACAGTGAAGCCGGATAGTAATAGCATCTCAGCAGCTTGTTGGACTGAAAAACCAATGGCCATGAGCCAGTATTCCAGTGCAAGTTGGTTACGCAAAAGCTGTGATCTGAATCTCATTGAGAGATATAGATGTAGATGTAGATTAGGAACATTTGCCAGGTATATTTGAACGTATACCTGCTTTGACTCAGTACTTTGTTCTGAAGAATTACATTTAATATTGTGTATTTAAAGAAGCGTAGAAATTTTCTTCCAAACCACAATACATATATAAAATTTGGATGAATCAGACACTTACTGTGGGACGGACCTGAAAAAACAACGTAAGAAAATATAAAGCTTTAGGTTTAGTAAATTATACATAATTTTGTCTGATGCAAAGGCACTGTATATCCACCAAACCCTCATTCCAGCTGTAAAGCACATTGGAGGGAGTATAATGTTTCAGCTACTTCAGCAGAAAGACATGAGAAGCATGTCATCTGAAGCAGACTGTTTACTCAGCAGATCCTTAGAATAATGCTGAACTGAGGTTTATATAGAGTGACTGGTGACAATATATCAGAAATGTTGTGCAGGGCTAAACACTATTTTAGATTGTTATGAATTTGGTTAATAAATTAATATAAATATTCACAAACCTACTGATGGGTTAAAAGTAAAAATATGCCATTGCAAAATGCAGTACTAAATACTCCTGCCTTATTATATAGTGTAGTTTATTTTTCTTTCAACTCATGTATTAGTACCTAATACAGTGTATAATACGGTAATAAGTAATACAGTAGTCTGATGACGCCACAGAATCAGATAACAAAATATAAGAGAGGTCAAAGCTAAAGAACCACATTCACAGTTCAGTTCAAGGTGCATAGTGTGGATTAAACACCGATTTTGTGCACACTGGTAGTGATGTAACTACTGACTTGAGTCCTTGAGTTGCATGTGAACTGTGTGTAATGGCATTAGAGGACAATATACAACACATTTACTTTTTATTCACGCTTGCCAGTTTCTCATTAATTTGTCGTTATAATTAATAATTCTTTTTGTATGAAAAGACATGAAATTTTCATTTTACGTTATCTCTTGCTTATATGTTACATTTGACAGCAACTATAAAGAACAAGCTTCTTTAGTCCACAGTTTGTTTCTTTTTCCATTTTAAATAGCAAGCGTTTATGCTTAAACTTAAAAGATATGCTTATCTAGATACCTGTGATCGAGAAATTATGAGTGAAGCACACACATGACACAAATGAACTAAAGAAAATGTACTTAAAGCAAAGCTGACTCTATGAACTTTCCCTGCGGAAATATTGACATAATTTGAAGTCTGAATACAGCCCACAGTACGTACGCAGGAAAAAACCCCAGGGGATCCTGTAATAGTGATCCAAAGTAATTCACACTCAAGGCTGTTAGGCTTGAATTGGTGGGAAATTTCATCATACACCAGCTCAGATATGTCCTACATCACTGTGTCTGAAAGGAGTCCCAACCCTAAATTTCCAGTATGGCTTAACACAGAGCTGCAGGCATCATACCAAATAAACCTTTCCTGTACTACAAGGCTTGTGACATTCTCAGCCTCAAAAAAACACACAGAGCCCAGTGGACAACTCAAGTGTCCTTGAAGCTTTATGTTTGTGCTGATTTGAACTGGTCAAGCAGTTAATGTTGAAGCATCACTGATTTAATATCTTAATAGTAAAAGCCACTGCTATCAAGTTCTAGTGTTCTAGCTAGAAGACAAAGCTCTTGCTAAAGGAAATTCATCTAGTATTCAGTAACGTTGACCGTCACACTGATTTGATCATTTTAATCTATGCAGTGTAGAATGACAGCACAACTCGCTTTACAAAATGCTTGTTTACAAATTATTTACAAAGCCATGTTTCCACTAGAATGGGCAGAAAAATGGGCAAATATTACATATAGCAGCTTTAATATTCTTTGCCCTGTGACTGTACCACATTCAGTAACTTTGCTTATCTTGATTTTATGCATCTGTGTACCAAAAAATCCGTTTAACAGATTGCATAATAGCATAAGCTTCATTACATGAGGCGTAAAAAAATCTAAGCACTGCATTGCACTATACAGAACCAATGCATCTGTGCCGACATCACACAGACGAAGACACACACACACACACACACACACTCAGTCTGTTGCTGCTGCTGCTGCTGCTTTAAGCCAGCATTCCCTGGCTAATTCAATCCGGGTTAAAGAAAATAAGAAAAATGCATTTCCATTTCAACTGTCAGGGCTTTAGTAGGTTGAGCTCCTTTTTGTGAGATGTTGTTCTGAGCTATTGGTTAATGAGCCATGTTTCATTTCGTTGAATTCTGTGTTCCAGGCACTGCTTTTGTTTCATTATATGTAACAGAGTGTGAGTATATCAAACAAGCATTGTAACATTATTATTTTTCACTTATTGGATTTTTATCATTTTGATTGTTTTAATCTTAAGTGCTTATTTTTGCTGCTTGGAAAATGTAAAGTGTTGAGACACCACCGATCCATCATCTATCATATCATATCATACCATATCATATCATATATCAAATTAGACATGTCTGTCATCTAGTCATGCACGTTCATTAACAGTGTGTGAAACGGTGTTAGATATCTGGTGAATATGCTTCCAGAGCGTACATGTATACTTTGAAAATAAACAGAGCAATGCGGCCTGCTTGAGTGCCTGAAATGTAACCTTAATAGCAGATGGCTTTTGTTCTACAAGGATATCTTGGTTACCATGTCTCTGAAAAATGTGTGTGTGTGTGTGTGTGTGTGTGTGTGTGTGTGTGTGTGTGTGTGTGTGTGTTGTGTGTGTGTGCTGGGCTTTTATATCTTTATGGGGACCAAATGTCTACACAGAAGATAGGAAAATCTGACAGTTTTGACCTTGTGTGGATATTTGGCTAGTTATAAAAGTTACTACTTGAAAAATCAAAAAACAAAAAACTCTAAAGATAGAAACAGTTTTCTTTTAAGGTTAAGGTTGGATTTTTAGGTATATACATTAATAGACATATAAACATTAATATGTCTATAGCATATTAAATAATAAAGCACTAATATATACTGTAGTTGCAGTACTATGTCACATCTTCACAAGGATAGTAAGACAAACATGTGTGTATGTGTGTGTCTGTGTCTCAATTCATTTAAGACAGAGAAATCTCATTCTGGGAAAAGCTCAATCCCTGTAGACACTGCGGTCTGTGGAAGAGTTAATTATCAGAGTTGCTTGGCTAACTGCTGTATGCAAGTGTGCAACTGCATGTGTGTATGTGTGAGAAAGGAAATCATAACCCATCTCTCTCTCTAACCGTCCTCTGCTATATAGATTCACAAAAAGCTGAGTCATCATAAATAACTGCTTTTTTTCATGCCTTGGTGCTTAATAAAGTAGTGTCCACGTTAAAAGCATTGATCACTGTTTCACAGAGTTGGAAGTAAAGAGAAAGACAGACAAAACGACAGAGACACTAAGCAAATCAGAGAGAGGGAGAGACATGGAGGGAAAACAAGTGGGATTAAATTGAAGCATGCGTGGGTTATTAAGCGTCTTTCGTAGGAAACTCTAGATCAGGGGTTCTGAAATTTTGTTCAGTCAGAAATGTAAAATAAATTCCATGAACTTCCTTTGCATGTAATTCAACGATGCAAATATTAGGTTAATATTAAAAGGTGCTTTCCATTCCTGAATTTTAATGTAAAGGTGTACAAGGTTTGAATGATTGAGATTTGGATTACACTCATTTAATTATGGTGAACAGTCAAACATGCTAATCTGTGTAAGGTCTCAATTAATATGTCTGATAATTATGGGTTGTTTTTCCACCACTGTAACAAAATATTTGTAAAAAATCATGTAACCGTTGCTTTGACTGTGCAAGGCTTAATAGACCCCACAGACCCCATGTTGAGAACCATTGATTTTGATGCAATGGGATTTCATGAGACCACTGAAGCCAATACAGCACAAAATTCTG